>CAESWR010000278.1:136860-157632 GCA_903171835.1 Mullus surmuletus | reverse complement strand
AAACTCCACGTTTGGAGCCATATGTTGGCCCTTTAATTTTATGCAGAGATCTGTGCTCTGTTGTCGTGTTCAATAGTCTGTCATAAATTGTAAAAAAGTGATGCCCCTGGGAAGTGTCCTCTAGGTAAGACAATGTGGGAGCGAGGGAGGTTGAGGATCCACCAGTGTTGTAACGCAGATCAATAATGAGGTGGTTTGTGTCTTTGAGGGGCTTCCACACCTTTTCGGCAATGACCTCTTCAAGTTCACTCGCCACAGACCATTTTACAAACCTGTCAATGCGCACATAGCCAGTATTACCAGGTAGAATTTTCACCTTGAATGTTGTGTCAACAAGTTCTTGCAATAATTCTGGATCATCTGGCACAATATCAAGTTCAGAGTCATCCTCCACACTGGCAACATTGTTTTGCAAATACTTAATGATCAGTCGGGGGTCGTCAGACACAATCTGAAGCCCCTGGTTGATGGTTACTGCAAGCTCCTCCTCTGATACAACTGAAAATAAGTCCATGGACTGCAGATGTTGAAGAAGAGCTGGAACTCTGTCCATGAAGGCATAGTACCTCCCAATGACATCAGAGATGAGCTGAATAATTTTTGGAGTGGCACTCCTTACGGCCAGAAGGGACTTGGCTTTTGCGAGAGCTTCCTTGGCAATGGTGTTGACAGTCGGGGAAACGCCACTCACTTCCCATCCCTGTCCTGTGATCGGACTCACAAATCGTGCAACAGGAACTGTCAGGTAGAACTCAGATTGGGCAATCCTCATCTTTTGTACTTTGATTGACCCACCGGCAGACCTTTCCCCAACAATTATGGCTCTCTTTAGGTGTTTCAGTACATATGCCACAGCCTCAGCAGCTCCCATGGTGCGCTTGCTGGTCAGGATAATCAAGTCTTTATTCTTTCCGTACCTTTCTGTCATTATTGTTGGTATGGTCCACAGCTCGGTGGTTGCGTTCGATGGCCTGTCATACACAGTGTCGATGTGTATGAGTGGCTCTGGGTCAGAGAAGTAGGAGATTAAGAGGGGAACTCCAGACAGTTCTCCAGCTGTGCTGTACCTCAGGTCCAGTATCAGAGAAGATGTGCGAGCTACTTTGTCCCAAATGTTTTCCCTCAGCAGACCCTCAAGCTTGGCCATTGTTTCCTCACCAAAAATCCGATCTATTCGTAAATATCCAACATTATTATCAAAGATATCCACTTTGACAGAATTCCTTACCAGCCGAATGAGTTGCTCTTTCGGGAGAGATGGCAGCGTCTGTGGCATCACTGGCACAAAATTTGGCTCGTATGACACAGAGAGCCGCGGATCATTGAGTGCTCCTTGTACTCCAACTGTTAGCACAGCTGCCAGCGTCTTCCTGTCGGAAATCTGAAGAATTTCTCCACTGTTGATGGCTTGCTGAATGGCCTCCTGCATTCCAACCAGGTTCTCAGGGAAGCAGTAGTTGTCCTGCAGAATCGTGGCCATTTCTAACACCAGAGCTGGCTGAAATGATGCGTCAGCAGGCAGGGTACATAGAAGAACCATCACAAGCACAGGTGGCGTATACTGAGCCATGGTCATTGTGATCGTTATTACTGATGGAAATAGAAATAGTGTCTTCTCTTTCAATGTTAGAGATTTTTATAGGAGGGAGCACTGTCATGTTCTTGATTTTTTGGACAACAAATCAACATAAGAGGCTTTATCTCAATAAACCTTTAATCGCATTATCTGTGGCGCTTCAGCCAGCAGACATTAGCAGAGAGAATAAAAATTTGTAAATGGTAGATGCCACACAAACGTTTGTGCAAAGGCTTTGTCAAAAGGACTAACATATTTTACTAACAGATATGTTATGATCGTATTGAGTTAGTCTGTACCATTTGTCAAAATGACAGTTTATGATCATATTTATCTTGACACCACATCAACCTTTTTGAATACAAGATAATAAAGAAACATGTTCACAGTGTGTTGCAAAATCTGGATAAGAAACACCCATGCTCTCTCTCCTTCCCTTTCACCCATTCCCTCTCGCCCCATTTTGTTATAAGAGCTTATGATGATGTATTTTGCTACAGTTCATAGCTTTAAGGGTCATGTCTGGGTCGCACCACTGATGACATGATTACACAGCTTTTGGACACATGGCAAAGCCGCCTTAAATTGCACAACAGATCAGAACTGGGCTTAAAAAAAAACAAAAAACCTTTTTTGTATAGAGACAGAATGTTGACTGGCAATAGTTTGGATAGAATGCTGCATCTCTAGTTGTATTGTTGAAAACAAAATCAAAAAAACACCCCAAGGACGATTTAAGTGTGAATAATACAGCTGTGGGAAAAATTAATTACATCCCACATAAAGGGAAATGTGATATATGCTCCAATGAATGAACAATCTACATTTTGTTTCAAGAGCAGCACTGACAGTCAGGTTTTTCTCCTTTCAAACTACAGATACATATTTTCTGAAGGATAATGAGTTCAGCTTGGAACACATAATACAATGACCTAGAAATCTTTGCTTCTGAAATCTTGTAATTAGGAATGATTTGCTTCCAAATGCTAGACCTTGCCCAGCTAATCTTCATGTCTTAACTTCTAATATCGCCTCAAGGCTTGCATAACACAATCTGCTCAGGCATTTTGCAGGTTACCATTCAATTTCTTGTAAAACACAATTCGCTGTTATAACCTGTCTATGTAAGAGTAGCTAGACATAGACTAACCTTCATTGTCCAAAAATGAACATCGCAGGTGCAAAAGAGGCTAACGGTGAGGGCACAAGGCACTTGTGTTAATGTTGGTTAAAAAGGTGAAACTGGGGAACACATTGTGTGCTGAGAATCTCTGGCAGGGTAGATATTCTCAATGTATGTCATGCAGCATGCATGCTGATTCCTTGAGTCAATCTCCGACAATAAAAAAAACGTGCTGTAAACAGATGCTAGTGCATAGATTTTAGTGACGCATCCTGTGTAGTTACACGGAAGTTGCATGCATACCCGTCTGTTTGCTGTCAGGCCTCGTTATGGCCACACTCTGTAAGTAGGGACCCACAACTCTAGGCTAACATGGTGTGATCTACGAGCTGCAGTGGTTCCCAGAGGTGTAGGTAATCACATATTTGAAGAATCACAGTGTGGGCAAGCCCTGGCATAAGCCACCCGTGACCATACTGCTGTATGGGTTAATCCAGGATGAAAGGCTAGGAGGGGAGTCCACCCTGAGAGAAAAGCAGGTGCTGGCAGGTATGCCATCAGGGGTCCTACAAAAGACTGGGGGTCTCTACTACCTGCTTGAGGCGGCAGTTGTTCTGGATTTCACCTGCCATCATAGCACAACTCCCCACAGCGAAGGGGTGCTGTAGTCTGGCTGTCACTCGCAAAGTTATGGCCAAAATAAAGCTGCACAGACGAGTGAACAACATCACAAAGGAAATGCTGCCTGAATCACAGTATTCAGAAAGAACAGGACCTTTGTGGAAATAGTATTCATAGCACACAACTGAGAAGTGCAGGGAGCAACACCAGGGCTTCTTTGCTTCCCTCCTTTTATTGGGCAGTGGGAGGCCTTCTACAATTGGGAACTAAAGCAAGGCTGACTCCACTATGAATAAGGGGATGTTGAGAGGCTGAATTAATGTAATTGTACATATATAGAGCCTAATTTGGAGTAAATCAGCCTAATAATACTGATGCTGTAAAGCAACGTGGGGGGTGTACAGCTTATAAGGTAAAACCAAACAATTACCAACCGTACCATGTTTTCCTGGCTGTCTAAAGATGTTAACATAAGGTTGCTTGTTTGTTATTGGTGCTATTTTGGGATGAGAACTTTGAGTTGCTCTGGGAGGAAGTTTCTACTTGAACCCTTGGTGGTCTTGTCAAAGGGGTTTCAACTCTGATAAGGATGTGTCACTGACTTCAAATATATACAAAGCAAACAGTGTGCATTGAAAACTGGGTTTATGAGATATTTGAGTTATTCAAGCTATCTAAAAAGTTGAAAAGCTTTATATTTGCCCACTCACAGTTGGTTTCTAATACTTATTGGAACTTAGGTCAAGGTTGGATGGAGCATTGTTGTGAATAACTGGTCAGATTTAAGCAGGCAAAAAAAAAGAAAGAACTGAACTGAACTGAAAATTGAAGATATCAATTTATAACAGATTTAAAGAGGGCAGCAAGTATTGTAAATTCTCACCAAATGTAGACCCGACACCATAGGAACCAATGGAATTCATTATTATCTGCCAATTGTATTGATGAATAAATATATTTTAAATTTGATTTTGACAGACTGAAACTACAAGATGAAACCAACGCACCAAATTCTGGATGATATTTATTGAAAGGAATATCTGAATATGACCTAGTGCAGCGATAGCGACACAGTTTCCTTCATATAATAAAAGCAACAACAAGGTTGCATGCACATAATCGACTTACTGTACAGGTCCATATCTCTGTGTAATGACTTTGTAGATTCTCTCTATATATTTATATTAAAACAAAATACACTTACAATAGCAATGTACAGATTTACATTTTGAGTAACTCGGTTAGCAGATGAACAGATGGGATTAAAATGTTATCCTACCACAGCCAACAGATCAATTCTACTCCTCACAACACTGGAACCACTTTTTATTAACATCATATTGCAGTTGAGAGATATTTATTGAACAATTTCTTTTTCACAATATTGCATTTGGATTCATGTTGTAAAACATATACAGCCACTGAAAACATGGAAATGGCACAACTGACCCTTTGGTGGCTCTACTGTTATGCTTTATCTCTTTTGGACCATATAGAAGGCATGAAGGTTTTGGTCCAGCCTCACATAAGGGAATACCAGTTTGAACGGAATGCCATGCACCACTGGAACCATCATCTGTGTTTCCAACAACCAACAATTTCTTCGGACTACCTGCATCCACACTCCGCCACCTTCATTTCTTCATACAGGTATCTGATAGTGAGGCGCCCATTCTCCTGATACATGACTGTGATGGGGTCCAGTTTGATGGGAACACAGCAAGCCATGTTGGCCTTCTTGGGGTTTCTGATGTTGATCAGCGTCTGGATGAGGGCGTGTTTGGAGGGGGTCGACTCATCTGTCAGTGGGTGGTAACACAATCCTCTACATTCAAATGCGTCATATTCGGGAGGCGCTACAATCCAGCTGTCCCAGCCGATGTCTTTGAAGTTCACCCTGAGCGACGTCCGTCTGCAGTATTCCCTCTCGGCCTTCCTTCTCCTCCGCCGTGGATGCTGAGTCTCTGGGATCTTGTTTGGAAGCTGATCATCTCGGCTCCAGTCTGCACCTGAGTGTAAGATGGTTTGCTCTTCATGGAGTATCATCTCCCTTAGTTCTTTCTTCGTTTCCCTCTTCCTGCTTCCAAGATCATCCGAAAAGATGATTAAAGCTGCCGAAGTGTTATCTCCAATGGACAAACTCATATTTAAGCAGCCGGCATCTTCAGAAGTCCCGTATTCCTTCCTGTCCACTACTACATCAAATCCAGTTATTTCGCTGCCTGACATGACCCATCCCTGAATAGCTGTGGTAACGTCAAGCGTCGCCCACATGCTCTGTGTACCTGCCACCTCTTTGCCAACAACAAGCTGCGTTGTCGATTCGAGGGTGTTGTAATCCATTTCATAGACTTTGACAGTGGCCTTGAACGTTTTGGAGGTGACGCTTGACTTGATATCTGGGAGGAAGAAGAGCTGTAGTTCAGCAGTGGTGACCTTTTCGTGGCTGGGAATGCTGACGTTGAAGAGCAGCTGGTGCTTTAACTTGGTGCCGTTTGTCCAAGTGAGAGTTATATCTGTAAGAGAGAGACAGATTTTAGAGAGTTTATGTCAAGCTGCAGGTAAGACTTTTCTGTCTAATATGGAGTCTGTGGAGGCAGCAATTAGGCATCATATGAGACCATAATGTTGAATGTAATTTCAGTGTAAAGAGGATCCAAACATTAACTTGTAGATAAATCTTATCAGTTCCAATTTAATTAGTCTGTGTAAACAGTAGGGGACAAGGGAAAATGGCACCTTTGCATTCTGTTTTGAGTCCATTTGCAGTAGAAACCAATTATGTACAAAATACATCTGAAATGGTTCCATGCATGTGAAGAAGCCATTTTGATCAAGAAAAGCAGTGACTGAATTGGTCGAACTGCAATAATGGGATTTCCTTGCTATCTAATTTATGTCATGGCATTCTCAAATCCAAATTCCTTTGAACTGAAGACAAGCATTTGACTGGAATATCCGAGCCCATTAGCCAGCAATCCATTGGCTAAATCCTAAAACCTCGGCTGTAGTTACGCCAAAAGGGAAGATTGTCATCACATGGTGAGTGGTTAATAAGACTAAAAAAAAATGCTAGATTAACACAACTGAATCAAATTTAAAAGCGAGAGTTAATTTAAAATTATCAAGACATTTAGCAAAAACCTCAGAATATCTTTCTTTTATGGGCATGATCTGGGTAGAATCAAGGGATCTCCAAGTTCAGTCATCAACATCCTTTCAATACAAGAATTTTAGATGGAATTTCCATCAATAAATCTAAAAAAAAAACTGAACAAAGCAGTGAAATATTTAACATTTTCTATCAATTTTTATCTGTTAGTTTTGCTTAGAGAAAAACCAGGAAATTATGAGCATACATTTGGAAAGAAGAAATATGCAAAATTGTGTTATTGAGGGTCAAAAAAGTTCAACGTTAATGGGTCAGAGCAATCTTTGACAAGTGCAAATCTGACAAGATTATTCAACATCATACCTTGGACTGAGAAGCTCCGAATGACGTCTGACTGTGGGATTGCAGCACTGTCAGATGCATACTTGTTGTAGAGCTCCATCATGAATTGAGGAGGGTAAATCTTGCTGTGCTCCTGAGGAACATCTGATAGGTTGAGTTTCCTCAGAAAGTCCTCCTTCATGGTCCCCAGTAGGTTCTCCATACTAGAGTTCATGTCTTCCTCCTCCTGAATATCCTGCTCTGACTGCTGGGAGTAAAATCCCTCAGGGTACTCACTTTGGATGTCATTGCTCAAGGGCTTACAGGTGCAGGAACCAACAGAAACCACTAGACTCAAACACACTTGAAACAGGAATGTTCCGGAGTTTTGCATTTTGAAGTCAGTTTCTGTAAAACGCACCTACTTGGCATAGACTTTTCCTTCTTCCTGGCTTGAAAACAGGCTTGCGATGATAGGGTTTGAAAATGGAGACCCCCAATGAAAGGACCACAGCGCTAATGTCCACTCCCATGCTCCCAGAGTAAACAGGGAAACTTGTGTCAACCAAAATAGTAGCTTGGCCAAGCTTATCACCGCCATTGATGCCTTCTTTTAAGCATTGTTATCATCAGATGGATGGTCGCTAATGAACACACTGTAAACACTTGACGCGATAATGAGGAAGACACTGGAAACTGTGAGGTTACTGAGAAAACAGGCATCTCCATAAAACGCCTTTTCCCAGCTTGAGGGTGAAAGTGGACCAGTGGAAACAAAACTGCAATTACTTGAGACCCCCTCCCCACACACACACAGATCACATTGTGTTCTTTTCTGCCCTTGTTATGTTCTATTGTACAAAAGTCTTTTAGATCTCAACATGTGTATATGTTTTTACCAGCTTCAGATACCAACATCTGTTTTTTAAAACCACATAATATTCATACATTCATGCAATACTGTACATTCATACATTAATAGTCATATAGACTAGCTAAATGATATGTTAACCCCTGCAGCTAAATGAAACAGGTTCATATAACCTCTGATCTAACCCGATGTAGTAAAAGTGGTTAAACAGGAGTCTTTGCTATAGAACAGAAAAAATTCCAAACCTCTAGGACACACCCTCATATAGTCTTTCCTAGGCATTGTTTCAACAGTTCTGATCTATACATCTTGAGAAAATATCTTCATTCACAACATCTGGATGTCATATTTACACTGAGATTGTGGCCTAGTCTCAACCTCTATTCTTAACTTCTGGTAGCTCATAGATGGACGTCTGGCCCAAATCTGAATGTCATATTATATATATATATATAGATGTCATAAAATGATAGTTATATGGACGTTCAGATTATAGTCTGAACCAACCAACATAATATTGACCTTCATTGGGCGTTGATGGATGCTGCTTGCTCAGTGGGAAGCAATTCCCTATCAACTGACTGTCATTTTAGTAAAGCACGATAGGATACCATAGCGTGTCCTGTTACACTGATGACACTAATCAGGATAATGACGGTGTTGGTGGCCTTCATAGCTACATCCTCTATGTCAGAGATAGATGATAGGATAGGGAGCTACCATGAGTTCCTGTCGGGGTGGGGTGGCACATCCAAATCATAAGCCAATGTGTCTGGGGACATTGGCCCGGTTCCGGCCTGTCTTCAGATTTCTGCCTCTCTTTCACTTGTACACTTATTCAGCACTTGATTCATGCAGTGTTTCATATTATTACATTCATTGTGGCCTTTTCAATCTTTGACGAGATCTTCTCTGTGGAGTCCATCATTGATGAAAGACAGTGAAAAACTATTGGCTGTATTCATCAAATAATGATGGATTTGGAGAAAACGAGCAGCAAGAAAGGAAGTGCCAAAGATCTGTTAAATATATTAAATAATATTAAGAATTGGCAAATAATTTTGTGGCTTTTTATTATGTTGACGCTATGATGGCTGTTTTCTTCCTTTGAACACAAGCATCCATAATTTATTTCATATGGAGGTTCAGAGGGATTGTGGATCAACTTCCAAGTGCAATTCTAGTCTGTTTATACAATTACAGAGTGTTTTCCCCACTCTGATTCATTCCCTTGTGAGCTGCATTTGTTTTTCACTGTACCTCTTAAATAAAAGGTTGATGATAGTCGATGAGTTATAAAACCATGACAATCAGGTGAGAGGTGTTATATACCTCAGAGCTAGTGGGGAATGCAGAAACGGTCATCAAACAGTCATCTGACCAATCAAAAATGTAAAATACTGGTGACAGACCTATAAAGTACAGATTCCATCATAGTCATATGCGATGTAATATATTAATAGTAGTCAAACTATACCATAATCTATTTTTTTAATAAACCAAAGCAAACACGCATCTTTGACTCTATGTGCAATTCATTTATTTCCATATGAAGCATACAGTGCACTATACTATTTGTTAAACCACACATTGTGTCACTATTAAAATACACTTTTAGCCATAAAGTGAAGGGGGGATACACTGCCCCCTTTAAGTTCCTGTGGAAAAATCTGCCGTTATAACTGTACATATTACAAAACTGTACAAACCATGAAAAGAATCTACGTGTTACGGGGAAATACTGACTTGCTAAGAGGAAGCACAAACTGTACTGATCACTTTTGAGTTGCTTAAACGTTCCCAAAATGCACAGTAGGTGGCAGCAAAGGATTATTTTCAACCGCGCTCCTGAAATATGCTGCACAAAGCTCTGCTATGACAAACCTCAATAGCTGTCAAACCACACTCATTATATACAATATATGAACAAGTAACTATGGAAATGTAGTTAAAAGATGCTATAACGTCTCATGCACGAATAACATTTTTGCTAATAACTTGGAGGCAACCCATGTATCGGAGTGGAACGTCACTGAAATTAGTAACTACAGTATTTACATGACAAATGCTAGTGTTAGGATGCGCTCCCATGTACGCTCTGTGCAGTTTGTCCAAACCTCGACCGAAATCCATGGCAAGCGATCAACATCGGGTGGTGGACGTTGATGTCAGAGCATTTCGGAAAGGGCTGAAACCAGAACCGCATGTAGCTTATCGGAGGAGATCTGAAAAGACCTCATGGTGCTGCAGACAAGTTTGTTATACTCAGATCGGAACAAATCCTGATAGTAGGTCCAGCAGGGTCTCAAAGCCAGGCCGCGATGAGGAAAAATCAGGCCTTGTTCAAGATGCGAGCCAAAAGTCAAACCACAGATGGACATAAACAACCAACAGAGAACTTTTTGACAACCAGCCAAATCAGTACATAATAAACTTAGGACTGTAACGCGCATTCTATTTTGTGTTTGGAAGCAGAAATACAAAAAATGGACATTGGACCAGGTGTCAGAAATGAGTCTATAAGGTCAGTTTTCGACAGAGACACGGGAACTGCAGCCGCGTCTATCCATTTCAAGGCTCGCTCAGCAGTCTCCACTGAATCTCATCATCGCTCACTTGAATCTGAAAAGTACCTCTCTGCAAAACAATGCTGAAAATCCACTGTTGCGTCCTGTGGCCCTACCGGCAGGCGCACGTATCCACGGACATGCTGGGGTAAACCTTGAGCACCATATTCCTGTGTGAGTCCAGGAAAAGCACGCTGAGAGGACTCATCTTTTCCGGTACACAGCACGGCTCGGGGACGCCGGGGACGATTCCCACGGCTCTGACGATGCTCTGGATGGTGGCGTGGTTGGATGGATGCACCACCTGAAAGAGGAAGCAGCAGTAATAGTATGAGATATTTTCAATTATGTGCAGTTGAGTGAATTTTACCCAACTAGTAAATGATGGTCGGTCGTACCAATGATAAGGATCGCCAGGATAGATTTATATTGTGGATGTAATGTTTTTTTGCTTAAAATCTCTTCAATATGTTAAAAAAAGCTTCTACCTCATTAAAGGGACTATGATATAATTGATCTATGGACTTACCTTTGGAATTGGGAATCCACAGGCCCCGGCGCAGTAGTAGGCATCGAACGACTTGGGCGCCAACACCCACTCGCTCCAGCCGATGTCTGCAAAGTCCACCCTGAGGTAACGCCTGGAGCAAACCCTGGGCTCGCTCCACTGTCTCCTTCTCGCCTTCTTCATTGTCCTCTCGTCAAAGCTCAGGACCTGGGGCTTACCCAGGCCCTCGCCGCTCTCCTGGCCTCCCGGCCTCTTTCCTGCTTTGTGCGCCGCTTTGGACTTTGTGGGGAAATACGTGCTCTGCCACAGTTCGTGGTTCTTCAAGGTGTTGAACTGGACCTCTGGAATGTCATTTGATCGGATCTGGAGATCCCTGCGGACCCTTGGGGAAGAAGGTGGCGTGGATACGTCCTCCCCTACAGGGAAGGGCCCGTACCGCTGGAGGGACATGGCCACGCTGTTGGGTTCGTCTATGGCCCGGTCGTCAGCATAGAGCAGAATATACGGCAGGTTGGCCGCCGAGAGATGCTCTTGGGCGTGAGAGCTCCTGTGTTGTGCCTGAGCCGCCACAAACCCCATGTTAAACTCAACCGTGATCACAAGCTCTTTGACATCCCTGGCCTGTTTCACCACCGCTGTGACGTCCTGTGATTGCCAAGAACCCTTCTTAAAAGGGCTCAGACTAATGTTTCCCAGCGGCACCGCAAAGGCCGAGTTTGGTGACGAGCCATGAAAGAGGAGCTGTGGCGGGGCGGGGGGAGTTTGGCGGTGCTGGTGCCGGACGCCGGTGGACAGGTGGCGCGGCCGTCGGAAACGCCACGGTTGCTGGTGGTGGCGGGAGCGCTTGTGGAGGAAGTGGAAGGCGGCAAAAAGGACGACCTCCGAGTCCTGGATGGAGGATAAGTTGAACTGAAAGACATCTTTGCCGTGCAAAACTCCTGGGGAGGAAAAGAATGAAAGAATGAAAATCTTTGAGTTCAAAGGCGGAGTTTCTCTGTTGTTCAACATGTTTTCATGTATGCGCTAAACACATGCACATTACTCTCATTAGACATTGTTATGCACATTGTTTCTCTTAAGTAGTTTGGAACCGAGAGAAGCTTGTTTTCATCGCGTCTGCTATGCTTTTTATACTCTGGCTTTGATTGAATCCAAACAGAGGAATGAAGTCCTTCAACTGATGAAAGCTTCTTGCTCAGAAATGAACAATAAAGATGACTCAAGTGATCAAGTTGCCTCCTTGAACACCCCGCCACCCACATCCCCCTTCCTTTAGCATCTCAGGCGAGCGTGCTTGACTGACATGAATAACTGCACGCCATATATCTTCAGCCATGTTGCTCAACACATCTGACTGACATCAGCAACGACATCGAAAATATTAATCGAGGCACGGTTAAGCGCCCCCGACCAGAAACCTCACGCTAGATTGCAATACTCTTGAAGTTCAAGCGTCGTCTCCCGCACTTCCACCACAGCCTGAAAGACAAACATTGGATCCGTCCAGTAGGTCTGTCGCATATGGAAATACTTATACGAGAGAGAGCTCCTCTGAGGCTTTTTCGCTCTGCAGCCAGTGTCTGGGTGTGATAATAGGCTCTTGTCTAACACCTAGGCTGTTCCTGCTACCGGGGAACCAACAGTGCCGGAGACTTACGGTCCCTGTGTTCACTAAATCACAGCACAGACGGAGCATGGAGGCGAAGATGTGGAGCTCAAAGGGGAGTGACAGCTGCTTGGTGACTGACTAAACACCTGCGTTTATGTTTAAGATGTCCCACTGATGATATATAAAAGGTCATTTAAAGAAATTGCTGTAGGTGATGTGACTATTCTAGAGGATGATTTCAAAATGTCTAAATATTTTTTGGATTGATTAGAACTCTGGGCAGAGCAACCCAATAAAATGTGCAATTGAGCCCTCAAAGAAAGAAGCCATAAAACAATTAAAAGTTACAGTTTAATAACTTGTCGTTGAAGCAAATCATATATAACTAATTTCAAAGGTTGGGTATTATCCAGATTCCTGTTTCATAACCACAATAATCTCTGGAAGTCAGTAGGTGTTTTATCAACTGATAATTGACATGAACTAATATTTTACAATAGAAACTTAAATCCAGGAGTTTTCGGAGATTTCCAAAGGCTTAATTTTAGTTAGTAATTAATCAATTACCAGTAGATTGTTAAAACAGTCAATTACAAGCTTCTGCTTTGACACTAAACCAGTGCGAGTCACTGGACTGGATGAAGCCGGATGAAAAATCTAATGGAGACAAAAGAAGTGTGCAGGAGGTCACTTACTCGGGACAGCTCTGAAGCTTCTCACGGTGTTCCCATCCCTCTGGCTCTGCGGGTCTTTGCTGTACTTCTCGTACACTTTGAACATGCTGATGGAGACCATGTCCCGCTTGGCGCCTCCGTGCGCAAAGACGCGCGGCTCCGTGACCTCACCAACATCCTCAGACGCAACTTTAGTCCACCGGCACTCCAGGACCACCAGTATGTGCAGCACGTGAAGAAGCCCCCTCGCCATGACCGGTATTTTGGGAAATAGTTCCATGCAAAATTTTAAAAATCGTTCTTTAAAAAAAAAAAAAAAGATATTAAAACTAGTTTAAAAGTATCAAACAAGCGCCCCGTTTCCCGCTCGCTGGGTGATGCCCACACACACGCACTGACCGACTGGTATCCAGGTAACCCGTGTGAGAGCCACACACACACACACTCCACGGTTCACGGTCCACAGCTGTTTCCACACTGGGAGGAGAGCGGGGCCGGAGCGCACGGAGCGCTGCTGCTGGATGACAGATGATGACGCGTCGCAGCGCGCAGCCAACGGGCTTTTAGTTTCTCTGTTTGTTCAACAACAACACAACACACACACACACACACACACACACACAAAACCCAGCGTGCAATTCAAACACAACAAAGCACGTGTTTTTATTTTAGTAAAAAATGTCTGTATAGTCAGAGAGAAATCTAATACAAAGTGTTTTCCAAAGAAGGGAGAAAATAAGTAACTAATAAAGTAATAAGTAAAGAATAACTTTTAAACAAATAAATAAGTCCAAATGAAAAATAAAAGTGATTTAAAGGATGATACTGACTTTACCTGCCTCAGGTCCTCCGACGGGGAGTTAAAAAACTAAGGACCGCTCACCTTTGACCCCCAGTTGAGATATTTGGAACTGGTACCATTTAGGCTCATATTTAGAGAAGGAAACAGCAGTACAAATCTGGTCACCACATTTTTTGTGGGATGCTGTCAAGTAAAGATTTTTTTATAAAACGTCACTGGTCAGAAGAGATGCAAGTTAATTTCCGAAAGAATGTTGGTTCAATTTGTGTTGCTTCGTAGATCAGTTGGACAGCAACAACCAGATTGATTTATTTCCTGGTTTGGTAAAGGACTAATGAACACAGAAAACCAAGCTGCTCTTCATCCAATTATTTCAGTGAAGTAAAGAGATTCGTCCTGCGGTGGAAACTATCCATACTTGATAGTAATTATATATGTCATTCCCGTCCTGATATTCACCACATAATTGAAGAGGTGAGCTTGGTTTGAGCATTGATGCATAAAAGATTTTGCTGGACAGGAACAGATGGGTTGCAAATCACGTGGAAGTAATGGTATAGAGTTTATGAAAATTGGAATCTCAGATAATTTGTCAGCATTTACACTACTCAAATGTTCGATAATATGCTCTACCCCTTTGATAAAAATAAAGAATTGACAAAAGAAAAAGCGGTTTCTGAAGATGACAAAGCCAACCAACATGGGGGGGGGGTCCTCAAACCTCAAACCAGACGTCATTTTAGGGTCTCTTCTTAAAGCACAATGGTCACCCTGTGAGAGAGGAGGCAGCGGGCTGGAGGCATCACAGGTCAGACAGCTATTAAAATACCTCCTACTGGTCCTGAAGGTGGTCACAAGGAACTCTTTGAGACCCACATGCACTACGATGGAGATGAAGGACACCGCCGAGGCTGAGATCCTCCTCGGCAAAACACTGGTCTGTCTCCACACGCTTATAAGATCACTCAGCGTGGGGGTTCTAATTGGGTCTAATGGGGTTACAAAAACTGTTCTTGCCCACGTTCCATTTGGTTTAATAAGAGTGTGTGTATAGGGTGGTTGTTTCCAAACAAACAGGCTGAGACTTGTTTCAGGCTGTCCCGTGGCCCTCCTTTTATTTATAATTGTGTGAACTGTTTTGTCAGTCACCAAAAATGGCAAATGAACGGATTAGCATCAGTGTGCAACTATTATCTACTATTTTCTAGGTGCGAAGGATTCATGGTGTCCTCGGCACTAACCGTGAGCAAACTATCTATGTGTTTGTTGATATGCGAGCTATAGCGCAGTGTTTTACTGGAGGGACACATTCCGAGGTCTTCTCTAGCCAGGAAAACATGTTTTGTTGCCAAACAAAGTTCGGGTAAAGAGCGAGGTAGATGTGCCCCTTTGTTCATGTTGGAAATACTAGTGCACACATGCGCTATCTAGTGGCAAAACATCACATATAACACTGTTTAATTGGGTATATGCGATATTTCACTGGTACAAAGCGGCAGACCTCCACTTGCTTTAAGTTTAGCTTAAGCTTTAGCCTTAACAGCTACTAGAGCTCTCCGTGCCAAACCAAAATCTTCTACTGTGACTCTTCTCCTCTATAGTAGAATTTGGTTTGGTGATGGCACGTGTTTTCTTGGTCGGGACAGACTTCGACGAGTCTCTTTCTGCTGAACGCCGAGCTGCGCGGAGCTATGTAGGGCTAGGATCCGTCCGCTCCGTCCGTTTTTGTAGGGATGTTGACTGCGGTTAGTACTTAGTATGTCAAGACTACCCACTTTTAAATGGCTAATAGTTGTCTGATGTGGATATGGACTGGCGAAGTCCCGCCCCTTCGGGTGGACCCCGATGGACCTATCAGATCGTAAAAAATGAATGGGTTTCAAATAAGTAATAAGTAATTTTTTTCTGGTTGGAGTCGTTTTATGCCCTGCATTACACATATGCTGTTTGTGGAATAGATTTTTTCATGTCAACAGTTTATTGTACAATTGTTCACTTAAAGGCTGTAGAGAAAACACAATGAGAAAGACTACATGTCGTGTATGTGACATCACGTCATCGCACTTTCTCTCCGCTTCTCGCCATTGGCATAACTGAAACCTCCACATAACCCGACTTATAATTATCTTTCAATGCGGGAAAAGGCGGTGAAGTGGAGCAAAGAGCTCGCCATGTCTGTTCCAGAGTTTGAAGTGCGGGTGGTGACTTATATCATTCGCGTCGACAGCAGCGAAGAGCTCTAGTTCACAAAACTACCAATCAATCAAACGTCTTCTCACAAAAATTGTGTTATCTTTAAAATCGACAAACAACATATGTGAATCCATGGCACAATTGAAACGTGACCAGACAATAATTATTATCCTCTCATTGACTCTCATTCATGAAAAAAATGTTTTGGGGAAAACCATGGACCGGAAACAGAGAGGCGGGACTTCACCACTCCATTAGGCTATAAAATATTGTATAGGGCAACTGTAATTTTTCAAAACGACCATTTAGAGGTAGCCAACCAACATCTGGTATCACAGTCAGTTATGAGATGACATCAGCATTTGACTTTTTTTCTTTTATTAATCACTGAATCAAATCATTATTTATCCTTCAGCTCTGAGGTTATGATTTAAGGATTTTTTTCCCCAAACCTTTTGCATACAAAGTTGTCATTGTGTTTCGCTCTCAATTCATTCACGCTGCTGAAAAGTGGAGCTCAGAGGAACATTAACCACTGATGTTTTGACATTTTCTGCAATCAGCATCCATCGCGCCGGAGTTTGGATCCTGGAAGTTCACCATGTCGACTCTCCCGACGAAGCAGCTGCAGCAAATGAGCTAGAACGGCCTCACTACGGTAATTAGCCGCCACTTACTTCAAAGGTAATTTAAACCCCCACGAGTGTTTGTCGCACCCGCAGCAAACTTCATGAGACCCCTGACTTTACGGCTCGCCTATACAGGAGGTAAAGAAAGTGTCGCAGCGGAGCTTTAGAAGGACAAGGCTCATAATTTGTTGGATTGAAAACTGTTCTATCCAATGAGCATAAATTCTCAATGATCATAAAGTCACCTCATTATCGTGGCTTTGCTGCAAGAGATCAAAGCAGTGTGTTTGGGCTCTGTGCCGCACACACGTCAGCCGTGTAACCAGGACGAGTGCAGGAAGAGGCAAAAATCGTCGTTATTAGGTGTTTTACCACAATTCTAAAACTCCAAGCTACAAGTTTAATTTGTTCTTTGTTCGTTAAGGCCTCTTTCTTGACAAATTTCCAGACAACAAATTCAAAGGAAAAATTCCACTGGGAACGTTTTTTTTGTTTGTAACCCTTTGGCAACATTTAGGACCATTTATGTCCATTTTGCTTTACACAGCTCTGCCGTTGTAGCTGTGGTTATGTTATATCCATTACTATATGTTCGACATGTCATATTGTCAGTTCTTATTAAATAAAGAAAATTAAATAAGAAATGTTATTCTGACAACCATTGAGGTCCACAATTGCCCCCATTATAAGACTCAAACAAAAATCGAATTTAAGAAATTTTCAAGCCCTGTTTCTGACAGAAATCTTCCAGTAACACGAAAACAACTTCCAGATGAAATCAATAATAGAACTCAAGCTGCACATCAATCTTAGTTTGATAGGAATTGGTCAAGCAGAAACAGAGATGCGGCTTCCCAAAGCCAAGGACTCATTGCCTGTCGCCATGCCCACCCAAAAGCTCCCTGTCCTGGAATGACTATAGTGGATCGATATGGTTATAAACTAGACGTTAAATGCAGATTTTTCCAGTTTCCCTGAACCAAAATGCTCCAAAAATACAAAAACAGATTTGTTGTGTTTGTAGAAGCAAATATATTTGCTTTGTAGATATTTGCCTCTGTAGTACAGAAGGGACCAAAGTAGCCCAAAATCAAAACCACTGTTGCAATAAACCGGTTGGTAGAGGGTCAAATTATTAATTTTAATGGTGTAATAGTGGTATCTTGAAAATGAAAAACCTAAATAAAACAAATATCAAACCATTTTTTATCAATTTATATTTTTATACATTTTCTCTCCTGGATGGATCCCAATAGGTTGTAATCTTTAGTACATTTTTAAGGTAGCCAGAGAGTTAACGTCACTTTACTTAATGGTTATCAACGGCCGCTACATTCAACGGTCTTTCTGGAGTCACGGCACTTTCTGGAGTCACGTTTATTTGAACACACTCCTTCATTCAAAGGGTCACTGAAACCGAATAGCTTGAGATTTCAGCACTGGATGTCGGTAATAGATGTAGCAGACGGAGAGGAAGGTTGAACTTCACATCCTCTTTTGCACATTGAGACTCATTTAAAAATGTTCATCTCACATGACATCATGGGTGAGTCACCTTTC
The DNA here is from genome assembly GCA_903171835.1 of Mullus surmuletus. Classification (NCBI taxonomy): domain Eukaryota; kingdom Metazoa; phylum Chordata; class Actinopteri; order Syngnathiformes; family Mullidae; genus Mullus; species Mullus surmuletus. The sequence goes on along the minus strand of CAESWR010000278.1, from coordinate 139,466 downwards.
CGCCTCCTCCGTCTGCCTCGCCGAGTCAAACACAAGCGTAGCCCCCCAAAATATGCTCTCATTCACAGAATATTTGCCTGGGGTGCTCATCAGGACAGAGAGGGAGGTGGGGCGGGGGGAGGAGGACACACAGGCGAGCCCACCGTGTTTCTTTTGGCCCGAGACGCTGCTCTTCATCCTCCCCCTTTTCCTCCTCCTCTTCCTCCCTTTGACTTGTTTTCATACTGCTGGCTGGAGCTGAATGACCATTCATGCTTGCTGCTGTTGGATATGGATGTGTGTGTGTGCGTGCGTGCGTGCATGTGTGTGTGTTTGCGTGCGTGCTTGGCAGACATCGGCTGAGGGGATGTCGGATGTCATGCCCCTCAGACTTTCACACACACACACACACACACTCGTCTGGACCCTGTGCCATACCTCCCTCATAGAGAGTCACAGTCATGCCACTTCAGCTCGCATCAACATCTTTCAAACAAGAATGACAGGTCCAGTGCACACACACACACACACACACACACACACACACACACACACATACACATACACGTACACTCACACTTCTCTGGGAGATATCCGGTTGTCCCATGCATTAGCGTTACAAGTGGCTGCAGCAGTGCCAGCCGGGAGAGGAATGTGCGCCGGAGTCGGAGTGAAACTTGTGCATGACAAATTTCTGACTGCAAATCACTGCGATCTGCCAGACTTCACTGTAGAAAGAAGAAAAAGGAGGAGACTGAAAAAAAAGACACATGAGAAGAATTAGTTTGCACGCATATGTTGTGCCTTGCTGAAAGAAAAGCCATCGTGTACGTGATGCATCACACGGGTGTATCTGTTGATTATGTGTGTTATTTGCAGTTGTGTTTTCAGAAAATGTTATGAGTCACGCAGAATTAGTGTTAATCACCACGGAGACCGTCTTAGCGCTGTTGTGTGTATTTGTGTATGTTTGCAGATATTGTTTCCCCCAGATGTGAGCTGTTCTCTCTCAGGCCAAATGTAAACTTTGCATTGTCCCAGGAGGAAAAAACTCAAAAATGGACATGTATGAATCAATAGAAAAATAATGATAATCTAAAATAATCTGTACGTGCTGTGAACCGCCCGCCAAACCAACAAACAGAAAACGTCTTTGACTCAGCAATTGCTGAATAAATTCAACACTAAAATGGTCAAATTACCGGGCTGTGACTGAAATTCCTGATCAATTGTTGTGGATCATGTTTTTTATTTACTACATCTTTCCAATTCAAATGAGTAGCAGCGGCGCTTTCGAACGACATAAACTGTTTCATTGACTTCCTCTGTGATCCTAAGTATCTTTTTAGAGGGTTACTTTTTAAGAGTGTTTTAATAGCTTTTTACAGTTTTACAGTTTTTTTCAAATAGATGTTAAAAACTGGCAACCAGGGACTTTGACAGCAAATGTCACCAGTATGCGCTTTGTTGAGTGCCAACTTCTGGCCTGCAGCTAGTGAAGGCCAAAATGCTCGCTACTGTTGTTAATGCTCATTAGCCAGTGAACTGGATGGGCCCAAACTGTTTACTAGTTAACAAAGGCAAAATATCACTTGTTTACTAGTAAACCTGTTTGCAGCAGTACTGGTCAACTACTGCAGCTAAAAGTGCATAGTAGTTGCAAAGTGAAAGGCAAAATAAGCACTTGTTAACTAGTTTGCAGGAAAATGCTAATGATGAGGTGGGGGAGAAGCATGCAACCAAAGCATCCGATTGGCTCTCCAGTCCCAATTTAACAAGCAATGAAAACTCAGGATTTTGTTCCCTCCTGCTTTGTTTGCACTGGTTCACTAGTTAACCTGTTGCCTTGGCAAATGCAACAAGTTAACTTGCCAGTGCATCTTGCTGTGTACATGTTAGCAAGTTAAAGGACCAGTGCTGGCTAGTTAACTCGTTAGGGTCTATTTTGACGTTACTGGTGAACTGGTAAGGCTTTAAAATTGTACATGTAAGCTAGTTGAATCCACAATCCCCACTTCTTACACTGGTTTGTCGCAATCCAATCTCACATGTTACCATTTACACACATTTTGTCTGACTAGTTATATATAAACCAGTTATATCCCAAAAATAGCGAGAAGTTAGCCACTAACACGTGTACTTCCCTCACTTGTTAGCTATTGGAGCAATATGTAAACTAGTGAAGTGCTGCGTCCTGCACACATCTAACATATTGAAGTTGACAAAATATTTCCACTAGTTAGCTTGTTAGGGAAACATCTGTACCACTAGTTTACTTGTTGTATGTAACATGTATTGTGAATGCACGTCATGCGCTATATAGTCAATTTTTGAGTTCCCTAAGTGTACATGTGCACTTAAGAGCAGCTTACACGCTCAAAATTGTGATTGGTTAAAGGGTGCAGGGAGCCGATTGGCTACAGACAGATCCATTGAGAAAATGCATTATGGATTAAAGAAAAACAGAACAGATGAGAGACGATTTGAGATGAAATTAAAATCATGTTGTCTTCAAAAATCTATACAGAAAAATTATAGGACAATCCCAAGTTGAAATACAGCAGGGAATACTGATCATTTTAACAGAATGACTATGGGCAGTTGACCGCAGTTGGCAGTTGGGATTT
>CAESWR010000278.1:74227-90291 GCA_903171835.1 Mullus surmuletus | reverse complement strand
AACCTCCAAAACAAAACTAATTAGAGCTGGATAGGAAAAGGAGCGGGAAGAGGAGATCCCCTTGAAAAAAAGATTTGAAAGAGATTCATCAGCCATGTCAATCAACTCTTGACTGATTTTGGTTCAAAATCATCCACAGACTCCATTATTCTAAGATTAAACTGCATCACATTTTCCCCAAACACCTCCCGAATTTGAAATAAAAACAACACGACAGAAGCTTGAATTTGCAGTGCGGTTCGGTTTTTCCTGAGGTCATTAAACATCTCTTTGAACCAGACCTGATATTGATAATTATTGGGACCTCTGAACAATGGACACAATTGAGCTAAAAGAGAAAAAAGAAGGTACCTCTCTAAACTTGTGGCTTATTGAAGTCTCAGACTCTCTACATCTTTTGAAAATATAATTTCTGTTGAGATATGGGGGTCTTTATTTGGATAAAATTTAGTATCCCTTTATTTTTCATCTTAGGAATTCAAGTCCTGTCATGGACACGATGGTTTCTGACTAAGATCATCCACTCCTCTTTTCATTTTTGGTATTCTTCATACTTTCTGTCCTTCTAATCCTTTACTTGATCTTTCACATGATCTTTCACAAAAAAAAGTTGTCGCTGAAGTTTTCTACTGAATGATGCTGGCTATAGTCCTGTCCAAATACCTCTCAATGTAGTGAGAGCATTTTCAACATGTATTCGTGCATATTTAAGTGCAGTGAGGTCCGAATATTGACACAGTTAATGATAAAGTAGATGATTATTGATACAAGTTGTACCACATCCATAAATAACTGAACTGATTTTGATATATTATCTGATTGTGGTACTCATTATACGAATATAAAGTTGGATGTTGGTGTCAAAGAGAAGTGTTGAAGTTCCAAACATTCACATACTGGATAAGAAAGCTCTTTGAGCGACTGGCCGTTGATAGCCAAGAGCACATCTCCCTCCTGGATACTGCCGCTCAGCTGGGCGGGCTGGCCGGGGAAAAGCTCCTTTATCCGGATCAGGCTGCCAAAGTCACGGGTGGGCGGGTCCAGTTCACACATGAGGAAGCTGAAGCCCAATCCGTTGGCGTTCTTGGTCAGTGTCACTTCCTGGGTGTTGGCTAAAGGTCGCGGAGGTGGGCGGATGAAGGCATTAGATGAGGAGGTCAGGAAGGGAAGGTGGTGGGAGATAATGGAGGGAGAGGGAACAAAACAGATTAGGGTCAAGCAAAAAGATGGGGGAAGAGAGGAAAAATGTAAATGAAATTCCTTTAATCAATGTTTGTTATCATTTCCCCACCTCCAAATTTACAAGATTGAAAAACAAAACAATGCAATTGCCATTTCAGCAATTTCAAAATGAAAGTATTCAAGTTAAAGAGCTGAAAATAATTCTAAGATTTTCTTGAGTGGTTGACCTACAAATATGGCCTTTCCAAGTTTGATTTTCAAAGATGGCAAACTAGAAACAGGGAGGACTACAGACATGAAGAACAACCCAGAGGACAAAGCAGGCCACAGGGATAAGAAGAGCGAGGTTAGAGTCAGTAAGAAAGATCAGGATGAAGAGGAGGAAGTGTGTGAAAGTTCACCTTTGTGCAGTCAGAAGAGAGCACAGAACAGCTTAGAGACAGCAGTTTCCCTCACAGAGGTTTTACCTCAGCAGTGTTTGCGACATAATCTCATACGCCTCCCCGAGAGGACGGCACACCAACACTGGCATCCACATATTTGCTTTGTTTTACGGGTCTGAACGTGATTGAAGGGGTCTTACCGCCGGTAACGAAGCTGTAGTCCTTGGGACAGTCGGGGTGCGCCGGAGGAGCGCTGACGGATGAGGAGCTGTTGATCCTGTGCCGGCCGGTGTTGGGATCAATGCTGTCGTTTGATGCGGCGCTGTCGGCGCTTATGGAAACCCTTGGCAGGCTCATCAACTCTCTTTCCACAACCAAGGACACCACCTGGATTGGAGGGCAGAGTCAAAGTCCCGACAAATTTTATTCATATACTCCCATACACCCATTCAAAAGACACCCTTTGACCATAGGGCAGGTCTAGGCCGCACCCTAAAATGTTTCTATATTTACAGAGATCCGACAAATTCCCAGAGAGTGAGCATGGAAGGCAAGGAAAACTCCCTTTAATAGAAGAAACCTGAACCACTGTTAAGGGTGGGTTATCTGCTTTGACAGGTTGGGTTGTGAGAGGCAGAGAAAGGGCATATAAAGAGGTCAATGAGAGGAATGGTGAGTTGGTGTTGTAGTCCGCACACAAGATGTTTTTATTGGATTTATTGAGGTTATTTTTCAGAGTCCTGTAATTTATTTTTTATTCATTTTATACAGTTGTGGAATATTCTTATGTTTAAGGTTAACATTTTTGTATCCCATTGGTAAATTTTAGTATGCAAGTTACCGAAGCAACATAACCCAGTGGGTAATGATAAAGTTAGTAAAGTAAAGTGAAGTTGTTGTTTTTTTTAATACCTACTGTTGCTGACTATTGTTCTCGTTTTGAGTAATATCACATGCATCAAGCCTTTTCTAACATTCCGTACTACAGAATAAGTAACAAAAGTATGTATGATTCCTGCTGATATCGTATCAGATCAATATCGGCCAATATTCAAGGCTGCAATATCTGTATCATATCAGAAGTGAAAAAGACCCTAACAAAGACCTATAGGACACAAAGACAAGATCTAGGAATTTTCTTTTATAAATTTAAATACACTTCTCAGCAACAAAAACAGCCTTTACAAAGGAATTTTTGGTTAATTTTTGAGAATATAGGTCTTTTTCTTGACTTGAGAACCCTGAGCCAATGTTGCTTGGTGCATGGCAGCTATTTTCAATCGTTGCAAGCATTTGAGGAAGAGGCTGCAACTTGGGGGAAATAATCAATCAACCAATGACTGGAAGTTATAGGTAGTTGTCCAAAGCCATGCACAGTCTAAAATCCTGGCAGTGGGGGTCTCCACCGTTCTGCATACAAAATCCAGAGTCCACAAAAATGCCTTTGAGTGCAAGACAAGACCAAATTTAAGGACCAAGACCACAGAGTACTACAACACTATGGTAAAGAATGTAGAAACTAGTGATATGTGTTTGGCCACTGACAGTAAAATCTCCCAAAAAGCTGTACTTTACCTCCCCAGTTTTGCTTAGACACTCCACAGCCTGCTCGTAAGTGAAGCCCTGAAAGCTCATTCTATCCACTTGCACCAGTCGGTCACCTGTGAATCGAAAAGAAAAAGTGAGCGCATTCATCAGATTCTACTGTCTGATTATATATTTCTCTACTTGTTTGTGTTTTGGTCCACCACTTGGCCTGTTCCATGATTCATCCTGCCTAAGGAGGCGTCAGGCTAAATGCCAAAATGTCGCCTGGAATTTTCCAGTCTAAGTAAGTGTTGAATTTGAGTGGAAATGTGTTAAATGTTGTCAGGCCATGTGTGAAGCCACGTTCGCTCAGCAGGAAGCTGTTATTATGCAGTTATTTGCCTGAACTTTGGCTTCAGTGATAGATCTATCTCTAGAATGACGCTATCCCAATGCTTTCTGTTTCCTTTCTTTCATATTTAACAACCAATTTCTATGGCAGAATCATTTTTTAAAGTGATACATGACTAAATTACAACAGATTGTTCTTTTGCTAGGACCTCCTTCGTCTGTAGTACCTGTGTGAATACGTCCGTCTCTTTCGGCAGCCCCTCTGGGAACGAGACTCCTGATGTAGATTCCTCCATTTTTCAGGTTCGTGTTGACACCACCCTGAACAATTTGATTATCAAAGCAATTGGAAGTGTAGACATTTAAGTGGATTCAACTTTTGAAATTTTTTTACTGACATTTAAAATTTCGAGGGCAAAAGAGCGGAACATCTCCATAATGAATGCTGTTTGCACTGCAGCTCAGTGGTAACCAATGGCAATCAATGTAAGTAAGATCAAAGGGAACAACTTTTCAGTCTCTAATCCCGTCAGACTACAGATGATAATCAGATTTGGTGGAGCAGACAGTGTGACCCACTGATGGAGATGATCTTCACTAATTACATTTCTGTCTTTTCATTCAATTGTTCTTTGTTTCTCTTATTTCTATTTAATAAATCATCCAGTTCAACTTCCTGTTAAACTCAATGTGTTTTTGCATGTACCAACATAGATTTTAGTACCTTAAATGGAAAATTAATTTATTAAATGACATGGGTGTGTTGTAATGCTGTCACTGAGCTGTATTTCTCTCTCTCTGCCCGACTCCGCCCAGCGACATGTCAGTCATCAACATCAGTAATCAACATCTATGCCCGGGGTCAGCGCAGTGAGTCAATGCCACTTATTTGCAAAACAGTCAACAAGCTCACCGAGATGCTGATGCCCAGACTTCCTGATATCTTCCTGAGCTCCACAGTAATCTCCTCGGGCCTCACGCAGTTAGAGGGAGGAAGCGAGCAGCTGTCCTGAGAGTGACAAAGAGCAGTCACGACACGCACCTACAAGCTAATCCATCCATTAATCCAGATTACTGGGTGCATCAAAGGAGCAATAGATCATACGTGCAGTACAAAAACGACCTCATCAAGTATATTATTAGTCTGTTGAATCCCCGTCACAGCACTACTTGGTCTTTTTGCTATGTCTTTACCATATTTGTGACCGGATACAGGAAAAGGAAAGTACTAGGAGGGGTGTGAATGGTTTGAACTACAACTAATTCACAAAAATTCTACCTGTGAATTCATGACACGGATTTCTCTGGGGACGTGCAGTCGGTTTCCAGTTTTTGGGGTCAACATGACCGATACTATCTCATCCAGACTATCTTCTCCTGACCGGCTATCTGTAGTTAGCATCGTCTGTGACTCGCAATTCCTCAACACAGGAGACTGCGCGCTGTTGGGACTGTGGGAGACTGCGGAAAAAGAAAAACAAACAAACACACAAAGGGAGTTTGTAACATATCTGCTGCTGCTGCTGGATTCAGCCAAGAATATATAGATGTATTTATGCTAATAGGTGATTGTGTCTACTGCTAGCATTGCTTTAAATGTAGGATTCTCTTGCACCTTTTGGCTGTGAGATAATGAGCTGCACCTCCTCTGGGCTGCTCTGCATGACCTCTGCTGCCTCGCTGAAGGTGGCCCCTTCCAGGCTGATGTGGTTCAGAGAGATCAGACGACCCCCTGAGGGCAAAGGTCACAGTGAAATGGTGACAGTGTCCGGTAATTGTGCTGAAGGTTGAATCCACCACAGACCCCTCTTTGTCTCTTATACAAACTGTTTGCAAGACATGCTCTGGATTTCTATTTAAAGGCGGTAGACTGCGAAATGTCAACATCAGACAGTTCAATAAATGTGGGTGGGAGCCCATGCGCCATGTTTCGAAATGACATTACAACATAGTTTCGGTGACACACAATTTCTTCTTTACCTGGTCGTATGTGTCCATTTTTATCGGCAGGTCCACCAGGCACAACGGAGGCGACAAAAATACCCAGGTCGTAACGGCCCACTGTGTCCTCTCCCACTATTACTATACCTGAGTGGACACAAGCCACAGAAGAGCCACATTTAATTTATGCATAATTCAGACAAAGTACAGACAGAAAAACGAAAAACTATGCAATGTATGCTAAAATCATGTCAGCTTACCCAGGCCAAGCTTCGGGTCTTTCTTTAGAGAGACACATATGACCTCTCTCTCTGGAGATGACCTCAGCTTTGTTGGGGTATCTGCGAGACATGGAGCCACAATAACACATGTGCATTGATTGTACTGATGCTAGAAATCCACAGACCTTAACCATGAGGACTATCCGTATAAATACACTTTTGACAGAAACAATACTGGAGAGAAGTGCTTTTTGCAAGCCTGTAGACCAGGGGTAGTCAATTATTTTGTCTGAAGGGCCACATTGGGTTTTAGATCTTGATGAACGGGCCGGCCAGGTAGTGTGGGAAACGAACCCCCAAAGGAGGATTGGAGGTGAACTAAAACTCGTGCTTGATGGACGATTGACAGAGAAAAGAGCCTGTAAATTGGTCCAACCAGAGATGGATGATGAAGCTCCAAATGATGTTTGGCCCCACCTTCTTCAGAGGACATGTTAGCATGCTAGGTGAAGGGGGGGGGTCTGACACTTTTTCTAACCAATCAAGCTGACAACCTTCTTACTTTGGCTTTTGGAGAAATTATTGTGAAGGCTCTGCGGGCCGGATCAAATAGTTAATCAGGTCGAATGTGGCCCCCAGGCCTTAGTTTGCCCACCTCTGCTGTAGACTGCAGTGATTTTACTTTAAGAGCAAAACACTTGGACTTACCTCTGGCTGCTGGGGAGCAGGAAGGAGGTTCAGATCCGCTTTTCTGAGAGCAAGCCGGGGAACGCATACCGGTGCTGCTGCGCTGACTGCTGGAACAGGTGCTGTATGAAGATACATAGTAATTCCTTGATAGATTTTGCCACTGGAGAATAACCTGTGTTTCTTAAAGATACAATCGGTCCAAGGGATGCACAATGAACTCCTTGTACCTCTGCTCATTCAGGTTATGCTGCTGCTGTTTAATGCGGGCCTCGATTCTGGCAGCCACATCGTCACAAAGCTTGGTGAGGGTCTCATCCTGAGGCGTGGTCAAGCCGCTGTCATCCTGCGGTGTCTCAGAAGACACATATGACCTGATCCGGCTGCTCTGAGCACGGCACACTGCTGCATACTGCACAATGCTCTCCTCTAGAGGAAAAAGTAAGTTGGAAAAAGTCAGACTTAAAGGCTTTTAATTTGATTTTTGCATGAATTCACGGTTTGTTAAGCGAACCTGAGACCAGGCTGTGGCTCAGCTGACGAGAATTCATTTCATTGTTAAACTTGTGCTGTGATGAGCAGAGGTCACACAGGTATTTGGCTATTTTAGACCTCTCTGTGATGAAGGTGTACTTCTTCTTACTGCTCCGGCTCTCTATTACAAATTTATGCCTCTGCAAGAAATTCAAACACATGTTATTTAAAGCGCAAACGGGAACAAAGAGAACTATCTCATATCAGGCAGACTAGTGTGTCTCATCCAGCAATTACGTTTGACGAGATGGTTGCTGTGTCCCTCCAGTAAAAAGCCTGACTGGTGGTTCTGCAGCCATGTTTCACTTCATAGACGATAAGTCCTTTGGCACAAATACCGAGGGAGATCTCTCCCTCTGAAGCCTTTTTTTCACGTGTCACATGGTGGAACATTACGCCATATTCAGGCAACTGTTGACACACCTGCAGGAGAGAAGTATCAGTGCAGAGTTCCAAATCTGCACAACAGGGATGCTGAAGGAATCTTCAAAATCTGGGTTTTTCAAAATTGTATTTAATTTTCTACCTTAAGGAACTCAAGCTCAGATTCTTCAGTAAGCATCTGAGCATTGGCTGTGTGAAGCCGTAGCAGCTCCCCATGAATGTAAGGCAAGGCACGTTTCTCCATGACACTCTTGGAGACATACTGGTCAGGACGGCAGTAGTTTCTGCCATAGACCTAAAGAAAACGTGACGTATTTCGTTAATTGAATCCAACTAACAAATGACTTTTAAAGTGGAAACATTGATGCAACATAAAGACAAGATTAAAGGTGTGACCTAGATGCATTGTGGGTAATCTAGGATTCAGAATTTGATTTACATATTGTTTCTCAATGACACTCACTGGATAGCTTGGTGGGTAGGTTGGTAGGAAGGAAGGAAGGAAGGTAGGTAGGTAGGTAGGTAGGTAGGTAGAAAAGGAGGCATGTGGGTTGGTGGGTGGGTAGACAAGGAGGCAGGCAGACAGACAGACAGACAGACTGACTGACTGACCGACTGACAGATAGAATGATAGATACAGATGGAGAACTACAGCGAACAACAGACGGACAGACAAAGAAAGACGATAGATAGAACGATAGATAAAGAGAGAGAATGAGAGACATCAATAGATAGATAGATAGGTAGATAGATAGAACGACAGAGAACAATAGACAGATAGATAGACAGTCGACGGACACATAGAATGATAGATAGATAAAATGATTGTGTAAATGACGATAGAACACTTGATAGAACAATAGAACAATAGACAGACAAATAGATGGATAGATCAGGCAACCTCAGGCATGCAGTCTCCATACTCGGCCTGCAAGGCCAGAGATCCCAGGTACAACGCAGTCTCCTCATGGCAGGACAGTCTGTCGTCCAAAAGGTCTTTCCTGAGCTGGAGGTAATACTGGTGGCGGGTCTGTTTGTGCCTGGAAGAAAAGATGGTTTAGGTTAACTCTGCAAGTTGGCTTAGCCTTTTGCATTGGTAAAAGAAGAGATAAAAAAAATACTTACAAAAGGAAAGAAATGTCATTGACAAAGAATTTGACCCTGAAGAAAAGGACAAATGTGGCTGTAGGCACTTTCTTCCAGCTATCTGGAGCAACTTTGGAAATCTTGGTGTCGTTGTCCACAAAGAAAAACTCATTATCTGACCAAAGAAGCAGAGATATCGGTTGGATATTGTATAGTAACAATATTTGGAAGAGACTGGACCAACCACCGCTCCCAACTGACACGTCATTTCTAGATTTACCATCAATGTAAGCCAGGCCAAAGTAGAAGTGTTCCACCAAGTTGGAGTGAGCCACGATCATGTCAAAGACATCTCCTCCTCGGGATTTCACCTCGCATTTGACCACAATGCTTTGACCGTTTGGCATCACCACACTCAACTCCCTCTGGGTGGTCGGAGATTTCCCTTTCTTGGACTGTGAGACAATGTGCGATAAAATACAGAGGAGGGCACATTTGAGGTAATCGTTCTCATACACCTTAACATAATTGCACTGAATGACAATAATGGAATGTTACACTTTAATTTATTTGAAAAGTGGCTGACGGATGCTGAACTTGAATTATTTTCACCAATTATCTTTGCTTGTTGGCTCATAAATAAATGACCAAATTGTATGGTGATTTATTTATCAAAAAACAAAACGCTGAGATAATATTTTTCCTCATCCAATATTTACGAAGCCAGTCTTTTGACAAATGTGCACTGTTTGTTCATCCTCATTTGCAGGCTTGTGGTTTTCCTCTCTAGTTCTTTTGCCAGCTAATCTTAGTACGCGCATATTTCCCCCTGAGAACACCATTTGCATGTACGTGACAGGTAACAGGTGGTGGCTGATTAGGGGTCCAGACTGAATCAGAAGATACTTTACAGAAACAAAACTATTAGAACTTTAAACACTGCCAAGGATGATTACTTTTCATTTCATGTTTCCAACTAAACCTTTGCACACAACTGATGCATCGAATTCAAATTAGCTGACTTACTTTTGAGTAATGATGAGTTGTATTTGAAGATAAGAACTAAATACATTTTGAACCTTTCCATTTAAGTGACAGTGAAAGAACTGATTTGTTTCCTTACCACAATAGATCCAGGCAGCTCCAAGACGACCAGTGGCTCATCTAATATTCTGATAAATTCGGGACCCATGTCCTGCAACAAAGGAAAATGTGGATGATAAACTCCCGCCTGTAGAGGTTTTGTCATGTCAGCTGCATGCTTGCTGTGTTTCAAGTTTTCCAGTTTCCTGTTTTGCTCTTGTTTCAGGTGACTCCACATAGTGTACTTTCCTTCTGTGTTTTCCTACTCTGTCGAATGCCCTGACCTGCCCAAATATGTTTCAACTGTGACTCCCTATACCCGCCCTCTTGGATAGTCTTGTATACATGTTTCCAAGCTTTTGAGTTTCCTTGTGTAAATCCAGTTACCTGTTGTGGGATTTGCCCTCAATGAGGAACTGATCTGCCATTACATACAGCACACATCCACATATACCCACAATGTATTGTATCATACACACTATTAAAATAATAACCTTAAACTTCTTTTCATTTAGACTCATGGTGGACTCGAAATGTGGGAGGGGTCTGGCATTCATGTGTCGACCACCATCCATGTAGGGGCTGCAGGGGCTGCGGCTCAGCTGCTGCCAGCTCCCGTAATTCTCCCTGTTTCGGACTCCTGAGTGAATCCTGGGAAGAAACGAGTTTTCCATCCTTAGTCTGGTGGGAAATGAGAAGCGTTACACATGAGATAACGACTTGCTCGTAGGAAATCAGGTATTTGATTAAGCAATTCTCTCTCAATTGTTTTCTTTTTTATCTAATGATCAGAACACAATTATCTATGAAAATATAGAGTTTGGCCTCAGGCATCTGTCATATAATGTCATACCCCATTGGTTCAGATGGATAAGATGCGCCTGAGAATGTTCTGGACATCTTCTTCTTCAGCGCCCATGGTGAGTTACAAAAAGAACCCCCTGAAAAACAAATTGGTTTGTAATCCGGAGGAAAGCCTTTTCATGTGGTCTGAGACTGAAAGGAAGAGATATGTTTCTTACTATGTAATCTATCTCTGATCATCTGACTTCGATCTGTCAACTGGGATCCATTTTCAGCCACGGACACATGATCGACCTACAAAGAGATCGCTGTCCAGCTCAGGGCAACAGGCTTGGAACGTTAGCAACCAACCAACCCCCCCCCCCCCAACCCCCACCACCACCACTACTTACTGAGGTTCTGTAGACGTCCTCGACAAGCTGCCGGACCAGCCGCTCGGCTGGGGGCAGCATTGAGGCCTTGTGGTGAAGTTCGCAGGTCTCCATCACCGTCAGCAGATCTGTCCGTCTTACTGCCATTTCCTCGCACATGCTCAACAGTAAGCCCTCCAGTTCTGCACTCAGCTGGACCGGCTAAACAGGAGGAAGAGTAACAGTGTGAAACTACTGTTGAGAGTTACAGCATTAAACAGGAGGCAGGAAGGAGGGAGGTACCTGGTTTTGAGGTAGCTGATAATCAACGCACCAGTAAAGAGTCATCCCTAGTGAGTACAAGAGCATCTGGTGGAAAGCAGGAAGAAAATCAATCAATTTTATACCATCATTTTGTCTAAATTAACATTCCAAATGTTGATATTTAATCATAAAGGGAGACCAAAAGGGTTTTGTTTCACATATATCAAGAGTTTTGTAACCTTTTCGGCTGCGTTCCTTGTGGAGGCGGTGTGACCCTGGAGGACTTCAGGGGCCGTGAAAGAGGCCACATCTTCGTATCGAGCGCAGCTCTTAAAGGCCAGACTCCCATTGGCTGACAGAAGAACCGAACCTGGACTCAGCACACTGTACATGCTGCCTGAGCCTAAACGAAGAGCAGAATGGAAACCGGTGACATTTAAGGAGAATTCAATTTTGTGAACTGGGGTGATGGCCTGGAAGACAGAGGTGTTTCAACTGTTCAACCTTCAAAGCTTCTAGATAAATTGAAGAGTCGCTGGAATGTAACAGGCACAATGTTGGTTTTGTCATTCCCATGAGTCAGTGGGTGTTTATAGAGCACAGGTTACTGCACAGATAGATGATACAGATAAAATAGATACAGGAAGTTAAAATAGGAAACAGAAAACTGTCACCTGTCAAAGTTTGGATGTAACTGTGACCCACTTCATTTTAACACACAATTGCACTCTTGCGATTGTGATGTTGATAGTCAAGGTGATAAGATCAATGAGGAAATCAGGAAATCAGAGTAGACACTTTGTCTCCCTCAGCCTTGTGTCTAAATGATTTTATACAATGGTGAACTATGAACAATGTTACATTGGTCTCACAATACTGCATCTATAGTATGTAGTTACATGTGCCTACACCATTTATCATTTATTTCTCTAAAATTGGAGCTGAATGGGAGCGAATACTCCATTACCTTTTCTGGAAACCTCCATTAAGGCCTCAGTGGTGGCGAACAACAGACACCAAACCTCATCTTCATCGAGGGGCGAACCCCGAGCCTCCAGCACCTCTGCCAGGGTCACAAAAGTACCCATCCTTCTGGGAAAACAAAAAGACGGGTGGTTTTGCTATTCTCCACCAAAGAAATGTGTCACAGTATCCAAAAAATAGTGTGTGTACGGTATAATATATGCTGTAAGAGCAATGGGTTTGTGACACGCCGGCAGGTGTCACTTCCTGTACAGCTTGACAAGGTCCAGAGTTGGAGAACATTGAAAGGTGAAAGGTTGGAGATCAGACAGACAAGCTTAGTGTGTAGTGGCATTTGATCTAATTGGGAACAAATCCAACATGTTGGTGACCTGCCGCTCATGGAGAACAAAGCGACACGGTGCGCACAATGTTGACTATTTACACACTTTTTGGATATTTGGGGTATAGCAGTAGTAGATTCAGTCTGTTTATGAAGACTGAAAAAAAAGAGAAGAAGAATCACTTACAGTGTTTGTTTTTAATCCCTTTGTTGAGCAGTAAAAGGCAATCGCATGCTTATCTTAAATGATTCCTTGATTTCTAAGCTTGTAGTTGGCCGTACTGATGGCAGCACATCAAGACATCAGGTGAGGCCAAGCGTAGTAAATCATGTCCACTGTTTGATCTTTCGTTATTATAGACACGTCATACAGTCCTAGAAATATATTATCATTCAACTCATCACATACTACTAAAGTTGCAGCTCATGATAAGCTCCTTTATATGTCTGTTATTAAGGAACACAGATATAAATGGCTACCAATATTTAATATTCAAACACTCATCTGAAGAGCAGTAGATATGATATGTTTGAATGGATTCACCAGTGTAGTCACTGCGTAGGTATTGGCCACTTATTTGTCTTGTTTGCTATCAACTAATTAGCAAATACACTAAGATGATATTCACCATTGGCAGAGAGAGTGATATCAAAGGTTGATGGGTTAATTTGCATTGAGTTTGAATGTGTGCTTACTTACTCCCAGAGGGCTGGGAGAGATAAAAATGCCTTTTGGATATAACTGATAAACTGTCACGTTCAACACTGGCGCTGGTATCAGCTCAAAACCTGACCTTAGACCAGGTGGGTTTTTTTTGTTTCTGTCTCGGTAATTGAAAACTTTTTATCACCTTCCTCGCAAGGCTGTTCATCTATAATGCTTCTTTGTACTGATTAGTCCAGAGAGGAGATATTTTAGTACACCTGATACATGTTGCCTCTTAGGTTATAAAAAGGTTCAAATAACTTTGCCACACTGTATGTACATGTTGCACACTGTATGTACATGTACATAGTCACAGCAATTATTCTATTTAAGGCATGTGTATGTATTGTTTACATCCTGTTTTATTTTATTTTCCTTCTCCTTTTTTCTTATTCAGTATTTTATTTTCGTTATTGTCATTCGTATTATACCCGACTGCTGCTATGACAATATAATTTCCCTTTGGGGATTAATAAAGTACTCTATCTATCTATCTATCTATCTATCTATCTATCTATCTATCTATCTATCTATCTATCAATGCAGCAGTGTAGACAAATTGTGTAAGGTCTGGCACACTCACCACTTGAATGAGTAGCTAACTGTATTACTTTACATTGGTATTTATGCCTCTTTGCACTACATTTGAAAACCAAATCCAATGTAAAGGAGTGTGCAGGACTAAAAAAAAGAGAGATGTGCAATTCATCAGTAAACTGGGCCGATGAAATAAATCACCTCCAACTTTGTCCTGTGCAGTAAAATACGACAATTAATGGAGCTAGTCAAGGCTTTGTTACCATTCCTGCCATGCCAGGACCAGGGTTTATGGGGCCAGGACTACCAACCCTCCGGAACAACCTCCCAGAGGGAATCAGACAAGCTAGACCCTCATCCTATCCTATATCCACTTTAAAACACTTTACCCCCACATGTGCTTTTAATAGACCGATTACCTTATTAATTTTACGCTACATCACCTAATACTTACGCTTCCTTAGGTGAACAGTAGCATCTTTCACTGTGTTACGGAATGGTGTAAAACTTTTTAGTTAGTTTTTGGTTAATTATTGTTAGGTTAAGGATTATTTGATAAAAATCAATCACTCACCATCACTCACATACCATAAAAACAGCAATGGCATTAGATGAAAGCTACTGTGATTAATCAGATTAACATGAGGTGTTTATATTAATCTCAGTGGTGTCCCTAGTAATCTCAGTTTTCATCATTACTTTGATAATGAGATTAACCTCCGGATGTTGCTGGTATTGGTGCCTCCAAGAAGTATTTTACTGACAGCATATAGTCATGTGTCAAGTGTTGTTTTTTGCATTGATGGTTTTTGTCTCTAGTTACTCTATTTGAATAAATTCGAGTTTACGTGTGTCCTCCATGTATGTTCAAGCATTTGGAATCCAGGCTACATCAGATTCAATGCAAAATGAAACACTGAAAGAATGCAGACATACTGCAGTAATCTGACATGTTGCCAAATAACACAAGTCTGTTAATCAGGTTATATATGCTTTGATCTAATTCAGTCAAGCTAACCTTGCTGACCTGCTGTCTGCATGGTTTATAGTCACATCTGCGAGCATTAAAATAGACATGAACACACCAACACAACAGTCCATCGGAACCAACCACAGTTTTGAATATTAGTTCAACTACACCTAAGCAACAAAAAAATACAAGGAAAAAACTGCCATTGAACATTTCTTTTGGATAGAAAAGCATCACAAGCTAACTCAAATAATTTCTTGCCTTCCAAATAAGTCACTGCACACACAGTGTGTGGAGCATTATTTAGGTTATTCACAGAGATGACTTCACTACTACTCCCTTTGACAGGGATGATGATTCCTGTTGGGCAACATGACCTATCAAGAAAAATCAGAGCGATCAGAGACTTGCTCAGATCAATCCTTAATAAAATAATAAATCATTAACTGAAACACCCTACTGGTGATCTCAGACAGTTTTGTGATGTTACAACAATGCCAAAGAAGACAGAAGAACAAAATGTTGACCATCGACAGGTCTTTACCCCACCGGGACTGTTCAACAGTCTGCAAACTCATATCTCTTGGCAGGCAGGTGGGTTGACAGATAGTGTTCAGACAAAAGATTCCCAAACTTCTAAAAATGTTTTTCTTAATGTAGCCTACCTTATTTCCTCCGGTATATATGGAGAGTCCTCTTAAGTTCCTTCAGACATCCGCCTGTGCGAGTCTAATCCTTTCCCTTATGCATCCCCTGCTGCCATTCCACCTACCTCTCCCTTGTCCCGGCGCTTCCGTCTGTCATGGCAGCTTATTACACTCCATCATCTCTTCATGATGGGTCAATCGTCTCTGCACAGAAGACACATCATCTCAATAACATCATTTCCCTCTCTCTTCGCAACCGGTGACGTGTTGTTTTGTGCGTTTTTCGTCATTTTCAACTATTTTTAGACTTGGGACATAAGTAGATAATTGGATTTGCAGGGCAGGCTAACGGCAGATGGGGCAGCAAAGGACCAATCCAACACAGGCGGCACTGGGTTAATCTGATGTTTCAACCACAAGTGACACATTAATTGTCCTGCACTGTTTAATGTCTTAAATAGATGACGACATAAGTAAATCAAAATTAATCAAGAGATTTCATTGAATATGTCAGAGGGTTTACAGGTTCCGTAGGCATTAAAACGTTACTATATTAACACCGACGGATATTCCAATGTTGCATGTTCAAAATTCCTCTAAGGAAAACCTTTACACAATATGCTTGAAAAGTAGAACCAATAACCTCTTCAAAATATATATTTTAAAGCACAAATTAGAAAGTGAAACTTTCACAAAAATGGCCTTGTGGTTCATCTGTTGACAGTTTTTAAGATGAAAGAAGTAATGGATTTGAAGGGTGCGTTAATTATCTGCAATGTTACAGGTTTTGTTGGCCACGTGAACACCTTGCAGGGGTCAAATAGGGAGGTCTCGCAACTTAATCAACTCAAGTTGGTCTAAATTTACATATCTGAAGACTGGAGTGGGAGTTCAAAGGGATATTGGACCTCCTGCTCACACACACTTAAACTTTCTTTAGGCTATTTTGACATTTAACAACTATCATAATCACATTCAGAGAACGTACAGATTATGGGTACTCAAATATGTGCCACCGTACAAGTTACTTGTATTAAGGGGGTTGAGGGAAACATTTGGCTCCTGTAGTTATTTTATTAGATTGTTGAAACATTGTTAAAA
>CAESWR010000278.1:61679-73436 GCA_903171835.1 Mullus surmuletus | reverse complement strand
GAGGTCTCGCAACTTAATCAACTCAAGTTGGTCTAAATTTACATATCTGAAGACTGGAGTGGTAGTTCAAAGGGATATTGGACCTCCTGCTCACACACACTTAAACTTTCTTTAGGCTATTTTGACATTTAACAACTATCATAATCACATTCAGAGAACGTACAGATTATGGGTACTCAAATATGTGCAACCGTAAAAGTTACTTGTATTAAGGGGGTTGAGGGAAAAATTTGGCTCCTGTA
Organism: Mullus surmuletus; assembly: GCA_903171835.1. Taxonomy (NCBI): domain Eukaryota; kingdom Metazoa; phylum Chordata; class Actinopteri; order Syngnathiformes; family Mullidae; genus Mullus; species Mullus surmuletus. Next base: position 73,194 of record CAESWR010000278.1, on the reverse strand, counting down.
GTTATTTTATTAGATTGTTGAAACATTGTTAAAACTGGCCAAAGTGGAACTAATTTAAGGTCATTTAGAGAATTATAAAAAAATATGTCAGTCTATGGGACAGGACCCCTATGAAATGTGACAAAATATATGCGTATGGGTCATTAAGACTCTAGGAAACAAATGAACATTGATTAAAAATGATGACTATACAAACCTGAAGAAAAGCAATGGATGAGGTTTCATCTGAATGAAGTTCAGTGGGGAAACAATTCAAATTGAGTTTAGTTATAGATAGATAGATAGATAGATAGATAGATGGATATACTTTATTGATCCCAAGTTGGGAATTTTTTGCGTAGCAGCAGCATTACACACAGAGACAATGACCTAAACCTATTTAGCAATATACATAAATCTAAAGATAAAGATATATACATGGAATATACATGAATGTAAAGGATGTACAAAATGTCCAAATATGCAGTTTAGTTACTTTTCTGTTGACACGCTGCTACAAGACCTAATACAAAGGACATTTAGTGAATTCTTGTATATTTGATTCAACAAAGAACTAAGTGTAAATTGTACATTTACATTCTGAAAGAAAAGGATTGTGTTAGTTAACTACAAGGACTTTCAAATTGTAGCAGCACAGGTTTGTGTGCACGTGTAGCTGAAAACTGTTTATAGTGCACTAACTTAGATTATTATCAAAGAGCGTTTGTGAATGTACATCTCTCCGTGTATTCCGTAGCATTTCTGACTAACCATACACACAACAACACCGTGCTTTCACTCGTATGCAGCGTCATTACAAAACGTTGCGAAACGGCCGCTTCCGCTTTCCGGAGCGGCCGCCGGGAGCGCGCGAGCGCTCTTGAACGCCCCCCGCCTCCTCATTGTGCAGCCGAGGAAACATCGCAACGTTTCGACGACGTCGGTATGAAATGGCAGAAAGTGCTTGTGTCGCGGAAGCGCAAAGATTAGGTTACGTCGAGGCTACACATGTACTTTGCGGCGACCCCGGCCTGCTAGCTTGAGGGGAGACCCCGAGTGGGGAGTGGGAGGAAGAAAATCGAGGATTGAAGCGTAGTTTGTGCGGATCCAGGTTGAGTCTCCGGCGGGCGGCGGGCAGCGGGCGGCGGACTGCGGGTCGACGCTGGTGGAGTTAGCCGGAGAGGGTGAGCTCGACGTGCGGGGGTTCGTACCAAATGTGTTGTTGTCAGCCGTTTGGGGGGCGGCGAGGGGGGGTCGCAGCCAAAGTTGGCTCCAGCAGGGGACTGTAAATAGGTGTTGTTTGAGTGTACCACGGCCAGCAGCGGCTCGGCACCCGGGACAGGTCCGGCCTAACTGGTGGAAGACGAGTCCGGGTGAATGAGCGCACCGGGCGGCGGTGTAACCTTCGCACCGCCGCTAGCTCGCTGCGAGGCGGCGGCCGCTCGCACTGCAAAATACACACACAAACAGACGTTCCACACCGCTGCCGTTGAACACACCCCGTTTTTCACGTCAGTTTGCGTGATCTCCAGCAAACACTGCTGTTAGCTTTAAAGGTGCTCCGGTCCTGCCGTGTGGAGCGGCTGTGGGTTGGCTTTACGGCACCAGGCTGGGCTGCTGGGCTGCTGGGGCTACAGGCAAGGCTGCAGCTGTTGTTTATCTCTTTTTTTTGGTGAATATCTTTGCTTAAAATCTTTTGCTTGGTAATTGCATCGTGTTGCCATGGTTCGATCTTTGTAATTGGTCACATAACACATATGATAGCTGATCAAACCAGGGGATCGATTTGATGTAATCCATCAAATGATCCGTGATGTGAATTAGAATCATCTGATCAAAGGTGGGTTGTGACAGCTGTGTGTGTGTGTGTGTGTGAGTGTGTGTGTGTCCCAGATGCATGCAAATATCCGTCTTCCCCACGTTCCCTCGGTCACATTCGAGTCGGTTGTCGCATGTATGCCGGGGAGCTTTATATCCAAACAAGCTGCCAAGAGAACAGCAGTGTTTGGCCAGAAGCACCAGGAAATCTGACTCCTGCACCAAAAGCATAAAGGTAGCCTGTAGAGATGGGGGGATTATGAGGCCTGCTGACATTCATATCTGGAGGTCCTGTGTGGTTGATACCAGATTCCAGAGCCTGTTGACCTGTGAATAATTATTGGCTGAAACAGCACATCAGCACTGTCGGTGTTGGCCACTGAATCTCCTCCTCTGTCCCTGAATCCATTTCGCCTTACATACCATCATCTTTCACCTGCTGATAAACACAGGTGACACCAGCATGTGTTTGGAGGTTGCCCAGCTCCCCCAGCATGGACAATTATTTTCTTGTGTCTTGTTACACTTTAAGATTCACAGCTGATAAGTGATAGAATTGTTTATCTGGTATGTCTTGTGCTCGTCCCTCCATGATCATGTTTTGTACAACACAACTGCAATGATCCTTTATGACATTTCATGGAGCGAATTAGCAAAACATTTTGATTCCACATTAAGCCTGGGACATACTACATGTTTTTTTGCCGGATTTTTACCCATGATTCATAGACCAGTCTGCACCATTCGGCACTAGTCGGGGGTCATCGGTACAGTACGTTGGCGCAGAAATCTGTTAGTGTGTGATATGGTGGGGGCCCAAATCAGCGAGAGTGTGAGGTGAGTAAACTCCACCTGAGCCGACCCTGGACACAGTCTTGTGGTGTGTACTGGTTACCGAGCAAACTGCAAGCCGGAGTGGGGATGCTGGAAATGGCGGCGGAAGACGAAGAAGACAGGGAATTGTGGCATTCTCCAAATGAGTTTTTGAGGGTGTGGTGCGTTCAGGTGATTTCCTATGCTTGTGTGTGATCCTTCATCTGCCACAAACATCAAACGTGTGATCCCCAGTCTTTTAGTCGTCCTACAAAAGTCTGCTGAAGCCAGTCACTTCTTGTGCACTCCAGTCTTTTCAAAATCAGCAATGACTGTGAATCTGGAGTCGTGTGTCCCCAGCCTTTGTTTTTCCTGAAATCACAAATAAACTAATAGATTAACTGAAAAATATTACGGAATCGCCCCTGCCCCATCCAAGGATAATTTTCAATCTGTAGTGATGCAAGCCAGTTTTCCATATTATGTATTATATATGAATATCATTATAGATGCTGCAAGGCGTGACACGTTCAGGTCTGGCAGTGTATTTTGGGATGTCCATTAGTCATATTGTTTTGACTGCACCAGATTCATTTTGGTTATATAGGATTCGGTCGGTTTGCTCATTTGATTAGGTGTGCTTGCGGTTCACCTGCTTTATGCTCTGTCTCTCATCAGACTGTCCAAGTTTTCCTCTTTCAGCTCAACACGTCTTTCACTTACCATACCAACCTGTAATGATTGTGGGAAGTCGACCTTCACTCTCCAAACAGCTCTCTACATGGTTGGTCAAAATGGCATCTTTCGGCTTCTGTGAATCACACACTCACTGAATTTTGTCAAGCGCTGTATTGAGAGTGTGCGTTGGAGTTCATAATCCAAAAAGGTTACTTGAGTTGATCCACAGTCATCTACTGCAAACATCTCAGTCGTGGTCGAGTGCATTGCTCGCAAAATGAAACATGCACAAACATTGAAAACGGACAATCAGTGAAATCTTGAGTTCACCAATTAAGCAATCGGAATGTGCATTCTTCAGGGATTCTCGTTTTTTTAGTGAGGGAGAATGGAGGGAAGATGATGAGAAGGGATTTTTTTGTTTTTTAAGAGATCATTTGTTAGAAAAAAACACAGATTAACACGACAGTCAAAAGTATTTATATCTCACAACGCGTCCTGGCCGGATTCTCCGGAGCTCTTCATTTTCTAACTGGGGACATTTTCTTTCCAGATCAGTGATTTCATAATAACACAGACTTAATTGTGCTTGATTTGTTCAGCTACGTCAAACTCAAATGGCGTTGGGCATAAATGTTGCCGTCTCGTTGCCATATCAAGTTTTTATCCTGGCAACATTGACTAGAAGTTTGCATGTCTGAGTTCTTTACAGAAGTTTAATTGGTATTGCAAGGTCGCTTCTTTGCCAGGGAGGTTGTGATTCCTTTTGCCATTTGTCATGTACAGGATTACACGAAAATGTTCATGTTGCTTTTTCATGAAATTAGGCTGACTGACTAGGAAAGTACCCGTTTAGTTGGTGCCAACCATTTTTTTTGTGGATCGTAGTTTTATCTTTAGATGAGTGATGAATACTTGATGGTTCCATGAAATATGTATTTATGCAATAACATATATATATTAATCTTGATTAATTGCTTTGTTTTTTTGATGAAACTCTGTCATGGCAATATGAATGGCACGTATAAGCAACTCTTCAGCAAATGTATTGTGCAAAACAACAACAAAGGTTCAGTATTTGTTCAAAGTGCTTTTTTAAATGAACATTGCCTTTATAAGGGAGCAGATGTTAATTAGTTTTTCTCCTTGGAAATCTGAACGTGAATGAAACCCAAGCCATTTGTAGCCACTGCTAGGACAGTGCAAAACAACATCTCCCCCCGTTGTGAGGCCAAAATACAAAGTCATAACAACATGATCAAGCCAGGTAACAGCAAAGCATGTTTCCCCTCGGCACTATATTAGCAGGCAGGGGCCGACTGGTCATTGGGAGTACCAGGAGTTTTCCCGGTGGGTCAGGCAACCAAAGGAAATTCTTTTGTTGCACCCATACATTCATCCATTTGTGGCGGCCCGCCAGTGGGTGTGACTGACGCGCAACTTGCTCTAGTACACTGACTTTGCATGTAAAGTGGTCGTCCAGGTCATGTCAGTTGCGTCCGGTGTGAACATGGCTTTAACGTGACGCGATGGACGGGGCCCCCCTGCCCGCTCGGAGATGATTGCTCTATTCACGCCCTATAACATGCGGTAGTTGTACTAAATTGCCAAACACAGCAAAGCATTTTGGGATAATTTGAAGTTTCTCTTTTATCAAATAAACTCACCAGTGTGGACTTTTGTGCTATGGGGAGTTATTTGTATTATCAGACAGTTCAAATATTTATTGTTGGAGGTGAAGGAGCTGGGAGCTGTGATGCAGATGCTCAGCCTTTTTTTAAATTCAAGAAAGTCTTCGAGGTATTGTTGTGCAAATTGTCTGCCTGGTTGTCAGAGGCTACATTTTCTCAGGGACGGCGTCTTGATATTGCCCCTAAATTTACCTGCAGCGGTTTTGCAGGATTTTCAAAAGTCGAAAGTCTTTGGGCCCTGATACTGTCATATCATCAGATAAATGTCAATTAAGGCTTCTCTGTCGTTATGTCTTTGTTGTGATGCGCACATCCCTGTGTTTGCAAAATGCACCACAGATACGACTCTCTGCCCCCAGTGGAATTGGGTCGACAGGCGGACACACTCAGTCATATCATTCAGCCCCATTTCTAAATCCACGGTTTCCAGTAAACCTGTGTGATGTGAGTGGCTCCCTCCTGTACAAGAAAATCTTCATCATGGTCTGCGCTGCCACATAAAACGAGTTTGGGCATATTGCGCAGTGTTAAGTTTAGCTCGCAGCCACCTGCAACACAACTTGTCTGACTTCTGAAGATATGAAGATTTTGGAGTAGCACACACTGCAAAGTCACGCGTCAACTGGCGCATTCTCAGAAACGTAGTAGATCATATGCTCTTAAGTTGGTCAATTTTTTATTGTTGTGACAGATGAAAACTCATTCATGGTTTCCTGATGAGCCATGTGACAGAAACCTAACTATGAGGAATAATTATTTTGGTATTGTATTATTATAGTATTCCAGATTTTCCAATGCGATTTTTCATTTCGATGGGGTTAGTCAATAGTGCAGGAAAGGCAGTAACTTACTTTTGCAGGTCTGACTTAACCGATGGTACCCTTGGCATCAGCACATTACCGAATCGTTGCAACTCAACAAAGATAAGAGGGCTCTATGCTCCTGTGGAAGTGTGGACATTTTTTTTTGGTTTTATGATGACACTATAGTGAAACAAATTAGATTGTTGCAGGCTGCCACGCTGTGGTTAATTGATCGGAAATGGTCTTAATTATCCTTCATGCGCATATTCCTGCGTCTGCTGAGTGGAGGGAAGCAAAAAGTTGCCCAAATTATGATTAACATTGCTAAAACTGTCAACGGAGCACGTGATATGTGTGTCATATTCACCAGTCCTTGTTTTTGTTTTGGAATATCAAAATGTCAAAATATAAAGCTCTAATGTTATGCCCATAATGTTGCACTCAGACTGCAACACTGTGTCGAACCGATGCATCTGTCTATGTTCACCTGCTCGCGAGTGTGTTTCACTGGTGCACTCACAAAGCGCTTTGTCAGTATACCTCTTTCTGTTACAACCAAAGTCTACATCTGCCCCCTCAGGGCTCAGCAGCGGCAGCATGAGAGAGGATGCCGTCTTGATCAGAGTTCTCGGGAGAAGAAGGCCGGGAGAGTGAGGAGAGAGGAGATGGGGATGAGAAGAAGTGGTGCGAGAGAGAGAGAGACGCGCAAACATGTTTGAGAGAAGGCTGTGCAGGGCGAGAAAGAAAAAATAACATGGGCTTCAAATTCAGAAAGACATTATTAGTCCTTTGCCAACAAATATGTCTCCAACTTAGTGGAATCGGATGATTCACTGAATGATCCGAGTGCCTGAAACTGATTGGATCTAAAGTGTCTGAAGGCGGACCGCACTGAGGAGCAAAGAAATAAAAGGAGGGGGCCTTTGAAAGGGAATTTGAATGCTAAGCGATACTGAAAGATGGTGGGGGCGAGTCTCGGCAGACCCAGGGGTTAGGTCGCGGTCCAAGGAGCGGTCCAGCTATCAGCGTGCAAAGCCATCCTCCTCAGCGCAACACGCCAAATCCCTTTAATGATTCGTCCTCGTCGGGCCCAGCATGAGAGCCGGCTTCCTACTTCCTCTCCACCCGGCTCATCCCTCCATCGCTCTGACCTTTCCAGTTTTATGTTAGAGTGTGCGCTATTCTTGTGGGTTGTGAGATCATTTCAGAGCTGTCGTAGTTGAAGTTTGGCTATTTTGTGTTGCTGACGCTGCTTAATTAGATGTTGATTTACACAATCACTGTCGGATTAAATATGGTTGTATTTTTGTAGGGTTCGGGTATTATTTAGCATCATTCTCTGCTGGGGTTACGTTTGTGTGCGTCCATGTTTCTACATGTTTATCCACATGTATTTTTGTATGTGTGTTTGTATGGGGTGTAAGAAAATATTGATATACCAATACAGGATATTTCACAGTGGGATACAGTATCGAATTTTTGGAAAAACTGTATTGATATTTTGTATTTTATATTTTATATTTTAAGGCTGTTTGCTTGGTGACAGTGGTTTTGTGTTTTGATTTATGCATCCAACTGTTAGTTGGAAGCAGACTCAGCCATTTGGCTTTCCCCCTCCTTTCACTAGACAAAAATCTTGCGATGCCTCAGGTTTTGGGGGGAAAATCACAATATATCGCCTTGCTTATCCTATCCCAATATATTGCAATATATCGTATCACCACAACTGTATGGGGATATATATCGTATCACCAGATTCTTGCCAATACACGCGCCTATGTGTATGTATGTGCTTCTTTTTGTGTATGATATTTTTATGTATACACAGTATGTACTAAGTATACATTTAAGTATGTGTAATTCCACAGGGATATCCTATATTAATTGCTAAAAGTTTCTTGAGATGAGCGAGCATTTTTAACCATGAATGTGAGGTGTTTTGGAAATTCTTAAGATGAGTATGCTTGTTGCAGTTGTTACGCTGGGATTCCACTGCATCCGGAACGGCTACACTCCGCTCCGGAATGGCAGGCGGATCAAAATCGCAAGCATACAACGCCCACCGGATCCGATCCGCTGCCGCAGGTGGAGGAGAGCCACTTGCGACATTACCAATATTTCTCACGAGATTTACCGAGACTAGACGACATGTCACGAGATCTCGCATGTCGATTCATTGAGAGACATTAAATGACATCGGTGGTGTATATGAATACCCACATCCACAACAAACCATGGCTCCCTCCCACAGAAACGACCAGCTGACCATGTCAACAGGGTGTGAAATGACTGCTGAAAGACCTTTGACTCTTGACTTGAACCCTGGCCCCTCCCATTATCACGCGAAGTACAGTTCAACGTATTGACTTATTTTATTTTGAAAATTAACCGGATATTTTACTCTGTACCCGCATACAACTTCTGCTGCAACGTGCGCTGCACTGAATTGATGCGCTGTGCTGCTGCATCTGGCAAAAATAGAGGCCTTGCATATCTGATCTGACCGCCGCTGCTGAGCCGCAGCGGAGCTGGACGGTGGACGCATTGTGTGGAATCACGCACATTGATTATAATGCTTGCATGTTTGATCGGGTTGCCGTTCCGCATTGGAGCGGAGACGTTTTGGATGCGGTGGAATTTAAGGGTTTTCTTTTCTCAGTCAAACCAACTGTGTCCCTCTTTTGAATTTTCCCTGGCAGGTTTTGAGAGGAAAAGCAGCACGTGGATGCTCAGCCACAAGTCTTCGTCCAAGAATTCACCATGAACAGGAACAAGCGTGAAAAAGAGTACTACAGTATAGATGTGGGTGATTCAACATTCATGGTTTTAAAGCGCTACCAGAACCTCAGACCCATCGGATCAGGTGCACAGGGAATCGTCTGGTGAGTCTAAAGAACGATTAAATAAGAAGTAGACTTTGTTGATGTAGATTCACCATACGTTAACTTGCAGAAATTTTATCACCACAAATAATCCTTGCAATATATGTGACAGATAATGGCTGTCTCTAAATAATGATGCACAGATTGAAATCAATACAGTGTTTTACAAGTCAGTCCAGTTGTGGGTTGTTTGATTTTCAATTCATGACCTCAAAATAGGGACCGTCAGAAGCAGTTGTCTCTTTGACATGACGAACCATGGAGGAACATGAAGGAACTAATGCACATCAGTCTAGGCAGAGGTTTCTTGCATAAGGATCAGGAATCGCTGGCTGTCATCAGCCTTTTGCAGCATGAATAAAAGTTTTCCACTATAAATGTATATTTATCTCTAAATGTCTGTAGTTACAACAGTCAGCGTTAGATCAGGCAGCAAGATTGTAATGTTTGTGACGTAATTTATCGGGACGAAAGTTCGCCTTCACTGCGGCTGAAGATAAGCAGCCAGTTGAATCTAATTGAAACGCCCAAATTTCTCCCAAACATGTCTGATTGATTGCATGTTACTTAACAGACCGCTGGACTATTAGCTAGATTCCCAGTGAGAAATCTGACCTGCCTGTGCAGTGTCGTGACAGAATTTTCAACAGAGCCGCTGTCGAGAGATTACTGTTATTGGCGATAAGGACCTTGTTCGAGTGTTACTGGACTAAATGTTAAAAAGGTGCAAAAAACATGCAGAATGATACTGTTTTCACCATTGCAAAAGACTGATGCGAAGCCAAATGATGTCTGAATGTGTTGAGTGGACTACGCCTACTCAACACATTCAGCATCTTAATTGTTAATATACAGTCTCCGTATTCAGTTTTAGGACCAAACACACATTGATATGTTCGTGCAATGCGAGATGAAGCGATCCTGCCCAGTTCCTGTTTCACAAGAGAGAAAGACCATTTGAAATAAAATCTGTGTTTTCTTTTTCTTTTATTTATGGAAGAAATACATCACACAGTTTAGCATTAGCAATTGCAGAGGATTTTGCATGACAGAGTTGTTACTGTTGACGGAGTCTTTTGTTTTCCATTTCTCACTCCAGTTCAGCATATGACCACAACTTGGAGAGAAACGTTGCCATCAAGAAGCTGAGCCGGCCCTTTCAGAATCAAACTCATGCGAAACGAGCCTACAGAGAACTGGTTCTCATGAAATGTGTCAACCACAAGAATGTACGTTTACTATTATTTATCTATATACTTCTACCTTTTTTATGGATTATGATATGTTTGCTTGCATGAGACTCTTTTCCCATGAATACTATGTTTTTTATATATATATTTTTTTTTCACTTTTTGCTGAGTCAGTAGTGGTTCAGAAAAAAAGAAACTCACCGGCATAGCACTGAGACATGCGCAGTTATAATTAACATAGAGAATCGAGGCAGTCTTCTGGATTACTGCAATGCTTTTTCTGTGCCGCCACGACACACTTGTTCCGTAGGAAATGTCCTTTTGTTATTCATAATTGATGCTCGGGCAACTGCTGTCTCGACCTTTCAAAACAACAGTTGCTTCCGCCAGCACAGGGATGTGGAGATGTCTTGTTTGACGTGGATGTTTTGTTTTTTTTGCAGATAATCGGTCTACTAAATGTATTCACACCACAGAAGACCCTGGAAGAGTTCCAAGATGTGTGAGTATGGTGCAGGAAAATGTTGTCTGCTCACGTTTTGCCAAATCAATACATACAGTAACAGAGCATGCAGGGACTTTCAAGGCTATTTTTTTTTTTACTTTACATTCAGCTCTCTTGTTGTTGTTTGATCCTGCCTCACTACAAGTGCATCACACAAGAAGATGGGATTTCAGCAACTTTTTAACTTTTGAGCAGACTCAATCTTTAATACAAAACTGCGCCCAAGTATATTTAGCATGCCCTCGATGTGCTATGAAGTTGACAAGATGCCTAGGAGAGTGGAAACTGGCTGTAGAATCACTGAGATGCGGGAACGCTAGAATAGACATGAGGGGGGTGCAGAGAATGACGGTAACAAACATGATTAATGCCATCCTCGAGAAAGCGTTTTGTGTGTATGTGCGTGTGTGCACCGTTTCTGCGTGATTGGAGCTTAAAAGGAAACTGGACAAATCATAGCTTGAGGGATGAGAGGCAAATATGGGATGGAGAACACTTTTTTTTTCCTTTTTCGTTTCTTTTAGGTTTAGTATATATATATACCGTACATATATTTCTAACATTAATTACATGTATGTATGTGTATATATATATATATGTATATATATTTATAGCATTAATTATATAAATGTATGTGTGTGTGTGTGTGTTTATATATATATATATAAATTAATCTAATTTTCTCTCTGCTTTAATTATTTATCACATTCCCACGAATACTTAGAAGACCTCCGATCGAAACGTCAGTCTACCAGTTAGCGACTTCCTTTTACCCATGAATACTGACAAGCATTTTTTTTTAAATCTCAAATTAGGGATGTGACGATACCACTTTCAACCTGATCCGATACGATACTTCGATCTGAGTTCTTGCCGATACAGAGTATCGATACCGATACTACTACCACCAAAACAACTCCAAAAAAACTATTAGGCAAAATGCAATTAATTGGAAAACAGGTTTTATTTTATTCTCTGCTTCTTACAACTAGTCAACATTTTCTGTGAAATTTTCTGGGAATTATTGCAGAGTTTCCACATTTTAATCAAACAAAATATCAATTATTTTGCACTGTCTCCAGGCAGGCCGCCACTCCTAAATCCTAGCCGCCACTCTTTCAAATTTCTTTTTTTTTTTTTCTTTTTTTTTTTTTTT
>CAESWR010000278.1:48261-60923 GCA_903171835.1 Mullus surmuletus | reverse complement strand
GAAGACCTCCGATCGAAACGTCAGTCTACCAGTGTGCGACTTCCTTTTACCCATGAATACTGACAAACATTTTTTTAAATCTCAAATTAGGGATGTAACGATACCACTTTTTTTCAACCCGATCCGATACGATACTTGGATCTGAGTTCTTGCCGATACCGAGTATCGATACCGATACTACTACCACCAAAACAACTCCAAAAAAACTATTAGGCAAAATGCAATTAATTGGAAGACAGGTTTTATTTTATTCTCTGCCTCTTACAACTAGTCAACATTTTCTGTGAAATTTTCTGGGAATTATTGCAGAGTTTCCACATTTTAATCAAACAAAATATCAATTATTTTGCACTGTCTCCAGGCAGGTGGCCACTCCTAAATCCTAGCCGCCACTCCTTCAAATTTCTTTTTTTTTCTTTTTTTTTTTTTTACTTGCGAGCACTAAGGTAAACAACAGATAACTATTACCCCTTTCACACCGAAATTCGCTCGTTGATGCAGATTTTTATCACCAGGATAGGGCGCTTTCAAGGTTCCAGCAGCCGCGGGTCTGAGACGCTGTGAGGGCTGCGTGCCTGTGTTTTTCTGTGTCGTACGTCGTGACGCTGAACAATCGATTGTGGAAGTAAACAAAGACCGCGGCTATCAACACACGTCTGCTAAACACTAATAAGGAGGCAGTGTTCTCCATGCAGAGACCCTCTGACATGTTCTCCAAACGCATGGATGTCCGTCAAATCATCCTCCGTGGTGACGCGTCCGCACATTCACAGCCCGGGGAAACACCACCACCCGGCCGGACCGCATACGCTTAAAACGCCACTTTCTGCCGACACGGAGCAGAGACGAGCCGTGGATCGTGCTCATTGAGCTCTAGTCCATTTTATTAATTTTATAATAGACTTGATTTACACATTGGTTGATTACGTGTACATTGACTGTAAATGAGCCATAGCCCTGTTAAAGTTTCTTTAGATATATTTTTTCCCCAGTGTACACCTGCATGCTTAATTTAACCTCCTGTCCTCACAGGTATCTGGTGATGGAGCTGATGGATGCGAACCTCTGCCAGGTGATCCAGATGGAGCTGGACCATGAGAGGCTGTCATACCTGCTCTACCAGATGCTATGTGGAATCAAACACCTTCACGCTGCTGGAATCATACACAGGGTGAGCCATAGCAATATGCATATATTATTGCTGAGTTTGTGCTTTGGCTGTTTGATGATATTTGAAAGAATAGTTTGTGGTCAAGCCCCACACTCTCTTGCGTTTATATATGCGCGGACGGCCCATTCGTTTTAGGGGAGTGGTTTTCTCCAATAGAGCCCCTTCAGTAAGCTACATCATCCCCAACTAAGCTGAAGTTGACGATGATGAATCATCACGAAAATCAAGCATGTTGCTATGCAGCTGACATGATAGACACTTTGCATGGATGTACACACTTAGATGTTCAAGTTCACCTTGAAACAACACAGACGGGATGACACACACACACACACACACACACACTCACACACACACACGCCCTTAAGGAATGAGCAACAGTATACAAAGGATCCCTTTTGTGCGAGCACACACACGCCCACGTACGGCAATCTGTCAATCATCCACAGTGGAATAAGCAGTAGATTAGCAGAGCGCCTCTTGCTCAGCCAGCCAGAACTAATTGAGCCACAGGCAGAGTGAACCAGCCTCACTCACAACGGCACAGCTTGGCACGCAAAAGCTTTCATTCGGTGTTCAGATGCAAAATGATTCATGAACGGTCAGCATCATCGCTACACCTTCACTTATTTGGGGGGCAGAATTGCTGTTTTTTTTTTTTTTTTTATTGCCAAGCTTTTTTGGGCCCCAAGATGCCGTGCAACTGATCCAACTTCTTTTTAAAAAACAATTTTCTACATCAAGTTAGGAGTAGTTTATACTGTGCTGTACTAGAATGAGTAGTGGTAATTAAGAAATAAGTAAATTAAGGATTGTCGTGATACCCAACAGTTTTACTCTTGTAAAGAATTCATTTTTGATGGCTATTCATAAAAAAAACATTATTTTGCCATATCTCACTTACTTCCTCCTTTGTCCCATGATGTCTTTAGTGGACTTGAAAAAATGAGTTCCCCAATTGAATGTGAGCACATTCTTCCCATTCTGCAGCCAATGCAAACGCTTTGTTAGCCTATAGAACTTTGACAGATAGAAAGGGAAAAAATTTAATAACTAGGGGTGTAAGAAAATATCAATACACCAATATATAGCGGTATTTCACGACGGGACACCGTATCGATTAAAAAAACAAAGAAAAAACCTATCAATATTTTGTTTTTTATATTTCATCAGCGGTTTGCTTTGTGACAGTGGTTTTGTGTTTTATTTATGCCTCCGACCGCTAGTTGAAAGCAGACTCAGAAATGTGGCTTTCCCCCCTCCTTCCACTCATCTCCTCTCACTAGAAAAAAAGATCTTGCGATGCCTCAGGTTTTGGGCGAAAAAGTCGCAATATGCAATCTTAATCGAAACGTAGACATCTATTAAATCTTTTCGGAGCATTAACCAGTGTGCAAACACTTTTTTGTCTTTTTCATCCATTTTGCTTTTTGTTTGTCACCTGGACACACTTTGGAAGGGCATGCACTGCTCTACCCAAAAATTGCAATGTATCACCTTGCTTATAGTATCCCAATATATAGCAATATATTGTGCCACCACCCCTGTATCAGGATATATATCGCGTCGCCAGTTTCTTGTCAATACACACCTCTAGAAATAACAGTTTTTATTTAAAATATTTCTTTCTTAATTTGCTATCTAACTTGGTAACTAGGTAGGTAGGTAGGGTTAGATAGGTAAGTAGGTAAAGTTAGTTTGATGGATATGTATGTTTAGATCGGTAGGTATGGTTAGGGTAGATAGATTGGTAGGTAAGAGTAGATGGATAGATTGGATAAAGTCAGATCGATCGGTGGGTTGGATAGAACGTGTTTGAGGTTTCTCAGGGAAATTGAAGTACAAGCGTACAGCAACAAAAGCAACCCACCTAACCATGGCCGTTTCCCCATAGGATTTAAAGCCCAGTAACATCGTGGTGAAATCTGACTGCACACTGAAGATCTTGGACTTTGGGCTGGCTCGGACCGCCGCCACTGGCCTCCTCATGACGCCCTACGTGGTCACTCGCTATTATCGAGCCCCTGAGGTCATCCTGGGAATGGGCTATCAGGCCAACGGTGAGTGGAGGAAGCAACTTTTTTGGCAGCGAATAGCCGACGAGGAGCTCTGGGCTGCTGCCTGGCCTGCTGCTTGGCCCCTCCCCTCTGAGATGTTTTCGACAGCACTCCCCAAACATATTCACACACCTATAACTACACACGCCCTCCCTCCCCACACACACTCCCTTCCAAAGGTCACACTCAGGGGGGAAGTTAGCATGTTGGGCATATGTGCTTTGTGGGACACTTCCTGTCTGGGGACTCCAGTGCCCAGCAGTGCTTTCGCATGCCTTTGATGTTTTATTAAGAGGTTGCCGGTCTTGAGCTTGATACAGCCTGGCTAAAAAAAATTCCAGTATGAATACAGGCACTTACGCATGCCTCAGTAGTTTCACATGGCGCTCCTGCTTGGATGGAATCAGTTTCAGCGAAACGGTGCACCACTAGGAATTGCAGTTATTTGCTGTGGTGCTGAAATTTTGTCTGGTGAGAAGTTTGATAACATTCATCTCTGTACATTAAATATGAAGAAAAGAGTTAGCTTGGCAAAGACACCTGAAAGGGCAGCAACCAGCTGGTCTGGGACCGCCCTAAGGTTTAAAAGTCTACTTGCCACCAATGAGTGATTAACAAGTGATATTTTGTTTGTTCAAGACTTTAATTCAAAATCAACATAATATGACAAACTGGTTAATGTGCCTTACTCTTATTCTTGGTGACATAATTTGTGGATTGCTGGTAGGCAGGACTCTGCCTGGCTGATTTTGGCTTATATTTAGCATGCAGATATGAAACAAGTCTTAATTTTCCCATCTAATTTAACAAGAGGTGGAATAACCATATTTGCCAATTTTCCACTATTGGGGTTTCCTACCATCAGAACTATCTTGTGCCCCTTCCCTTCTTTAACCAAGGCTGTGAAGTGCCTTTTAAGATTTAAAATAAATCATCACAAAACTAATATGCACTAACTAAGTATTCTTAATTTTAATTCCGTTTTACCATTGGTTACATAAACACTCAACCAAATGTTTCCAGCTGGATTCTTTTTTTTGTTTTTTTTTTGCATTTTTCTTTGCTTATTCTCTTTTCCCTCCTTTTTAATGCTGCGCATTTGCAGTGGATATTTGGGCTGTGGGCTGCATTATGGCAGAAATGGTTCGCCATAAAATCCTTTTTCCAGGAAGGGATTGTATCCTTGTGCTGCCTGAAGCAGTGTCTGGCATTTCTTGTGAAACAAATACAGCTCAAAAAAAGTCTTGGTCTATTCAAGTCATCTTCTTTTTCATTAGACAGAATGCATGAAACTCATACTTTGTGAGCAACTATAAAAATTCTATTTCTCCAATTTGCCCAACACCTTGCAACCACCCACCTATTCATCCCTCTGATACACACACACACACACGCAAGCACACGCACACACCTCCCTCTCTCACTCGCTCACCTAAGCAGCAGCACCCTTGCTTCAAGCACCATGTGTCATCTGGAAAAACCTGAAATAGAATTTAATAGTTGGCTCTTCCATAGCTGAGAACTGAAGTGCGGAAAGTGCCCTCATCTATCCTCAAAGGGCTTTCCATGTGTCTTTGATTTTTCTCCAGAATATGGAATCAATTGGTGCTCATTTGGAAATGCATTTGTTATGCTTCTATTCTGCAATATCCCACATATAAGGTGGCAAAATAACTCAAACATGCCTGAAGTTTGAGTTGAAATTAGGACGTTGAGGGTGCTAAATGCATTTTTGTTCAAAAATATTCCCGGGGACCTTGTAAGTCAGCCTTTATCCACCGTAACTAAGGCGGAAATCATGTGACCAGGGTCATTGTGGCATATCAAATTACTTTTTAACAATCTTGCCTATTAGAGATTAATGTCAGTGTAAACGTGTAGCTGTGCACCTTAGCTCTGTGGAATGCTGACTAGGGTTTGAGAGTGCACCCAATTGCATGCAGTCCATTTTATCATCACATGTCACATCACCTGGCAAAGCACACCACATTGTTTTACGTTAAATTTTTTTGTCGTTGTTTGTTTGCTTGTTCCTGTCCTGCATGCTAATTTGGTGGTTGTCATTTCATTTTTTCAGTTGATGTCTGGTCTGTTGGCTGCATCATGGCTGAAATGGTCCGGGGTAGTGTGTTGTTTCCAGGCACTGATCGTATCCTTGAGTTTGAACCGCCATCCAACCCCCCAAATGCTGCCTCCTCTCATCCTTTGTCTGACACTTTGTTCATACCTTTTCACACAACGGGAGGCAAGAAGCCATTCCCTCCGGCTGAGAATCTATTAGACTTTAGTGACTTCAGCAGGTGTTACATCCGCTGCCCTATTCTCAAGATTTCCAAGAGAACAGAGGACTGTAGATGGCAAATGTGCAGGAAGACACGTATTCATCTCTTTCATTAAGTGGAGAAGCAGTTGACCTTTTTGTGCGACAGTCACACAGACTACTCATAAACCCCTACCGCCATCACTAATGTGATTAGATACACCTGCCTTCCCCATCAAAGTACAACAGCGTGTGCTTTTAGAGGCAAGAACATAAACTGAATAATTTATTTTCATTACATCATTGACTGATCTGGTAGAGTAAATCAGAGCCATACCACTAATACATCAAGTCGCACTAGGCAATTCAATACAGTTTTATTTATATCACGCCAATTCATAGCAAACAGTTACTTCTAGCACTGAAACGTAGAGCAGGTCCAGACCATGCTCTTGAATATTTGTATTTTTACAGATACCCAATAAATTCTCCAAGAGCAAGCACTTGGCGGCAGGGGAAAGGAAAAAGAGCTAGTTATTTAGCCATTCTATATATGTATATTTTCTATGTAATGGTTGGTTGCAGCAGAAGGTAAATGTAGCATTAGCTTGTCAATTCAAATTTCATAGGTTAAATGCAGACCACTTTTGCAAAAATAAAAAGCACGTTTATTAGTCAATGTGCTAGAAAAATGTAGCATTTTGTCATTTCGTAAATATTTCGTAAAATGTAAAAGCCAAAGTATTTTGCATCAATGAAAAACAGTAATGCACCAGAATCGGAGGTATGTGCGAGGTAAGGCTTCACCTTCTTGTCTTTATACTGTCAAGGATGAACAAAGATGTGAACAAGGCGTTTTATGTGTCCTGAGGATGGACATATATGTTACTTTTGTGTTTTTATGTGTGTTTTGTCCTTGGGCGGGGTGGGCAGGGGATGCATACATTTCCGCATTTGGAGAACTTAAGGTGAGCGTCGCCCACCTTTGGTGACCCTGCGGTGTTTGCCAGATTCCAGATGTTCGAAATTACTTTTCAGAATGTATGTGCCCCACCGAGTTTATCCTATCTGACCTCTACAAGTTTGATAGATGACTCTTATGTAAATCTGTCCTGGCCATTGGAGTCTCATGACCACTTCAGAAGACAACCGTGAAATTCTTAATCCTTAAATCCATAATCCTTAGCCATCACTTTTCACTCCAGATAATAGTCTTGTGTTGTGTTCTGCATCCCACTGTCCTTTAACTTCATTCAAAATTTTGTCTTTCAGCACAATTTCAGTTACAAAAGTGTTTTAGGGACATATCCGAGCTTGAGCGATCTAGCACAAGGTTTAAAGGTCACCTTCTGAGCCAAATTCATTTTCTGAAGGTTTTCTAACAGTCATATGTGTCCCCGTAGCATGAGTATGAGGTCCAAAAATGAAAGAATTCTGTCACCTCATTTACTTGCTTTCTCCATTGTTTGGCCCATTGTGTGCTGAAACAAGCGGATCTGAGAGTTGGAAACTTGTGAGGTGAAAGTCAGTGGCTTTAGTGGAGGCTGCTGTCATATGAACAAAATAAGAGATTTAGAAAAAAATGAACCAACCATTCTGAAACGTCCTGCTGCAGCCGTAGAATCTGAACAAGTTAGGGAACGGGAACCTCTACTTCTGTGTCCGATTCTGATTCAATTACGTACGGTTGAACGGCGGCGTTTATGCCGTAAAAAACAGCGTATTGTATGCTAAGATCGTACACCGCATCCCCTGCCCAATAGGAGCATGGAGTGGGTGGCGTGGCCAGACACAGCTCATGACAATTAAAGGTACAGGCACAGAAACAGCCCGTTCTCAGGAGAGCTCACTAGAGCCTGTTTTAGATTGGCTGGAATTAAGTACCAAAGCTGAATTTGTGGGAAAAAACTATTTTGTTTTTGGGCCTTTGGCAACTAAATGAAATTGTGTCAAATACCCCGTAGAAGGTGGCCTTTAATAATTAGATAACTCCTCCAAATGACTCTTCGCTTCTATCTCAAGGCGAATTGCCTCCTCTAATCCAAGCCATGCCCAGTTTTTTTCTTAATACGGTGACCTCAAGATATTGACCAGTGGAATAAGGTGATCGAGCAGCTGGGGACACCGTCTCAAGAGTTCCTCATGAAGCTCAACCAGTCCGTGAGGACCTATGTGGAGAACCGGCCGCGGTATGCCGGCTACAGCTTTGAGAAGCTCTTCCCCGACGTCCTGTTTCCTGCCGACTCTGAACACAACAAACTGAAAGGTAAATATGTCCATGCCAAAGAGATGTTGCTTCAATTATACCACTTAAAGCTGCATGGGAAACAAGTTAGTACACAAAATGGTCACATGACTTTTCACAACATTGACAGTTGTCCATAAAAGTTTGTCATTTCAGGTTTTTTTTCATTTGCTATTTGCAGACAAAATCAGAAGTTGGAGAAATGAGCGTTATCTCTCTTTTTCTCCCCATTTTGGTTCTGGCAACAAATACTGAGAAAAAAGTCATTATTTAGTGTCTTTAGTTTGGTTTTGGTTTTGGTGAACAAATGATGCATGGATTGCGAGCCCCTTTCACACTGCACGAAAAACCCAGGTTGTCCCGGGAGAACGCGGGTGAAAGGGTTTTCCCAACATTTCGACCCGGTCCACCGACCCTCCAAGCGACCTGGGGCATAAAGCAACGCTTTAAGAGGCTGCGGTCCGGCCGCAGTGGCGGTGTTTTCCCAGGCTGGGACTCTCCGCTGGACATCCAGGCACCTTTAAATATGGAATCACTTAAAATACACTGAATATTGTTCGAAAAGATTATTTGTTTTTTATTCAGATTTTTGCAATGCTATCTTGCTTGGAGTTGAGGAGAAAATTGTATTTTAATACTCGGGGAAATTTGCAGTTTGCTCCGCACTTACAACCTTGCAAACAGGCACTGACAGCAAAGCCTAGGTGACAAATAAATTCTCAATAGCTGTGCTCAGATTAAGTACCAGAGGAGTGAGTTGTTTACAGTAAAGAGGAATTTGCCTCGAGCGTGTCTGCATCTGCAAATAGAGAGAAAATGACAAGACCACTAGAAGCGGAGCTGTTACAAGAAGTTGCAGCAGAGAAAAAGTGTCTCGTCCTTATCTGTCCTTGCTAATTTACAGACAGGAATGTGTGGTAAAGTGAACATGGATAAGCCAGACATAAATCCAAACAGTTTTTTTTCCCTCGACCACTAGAGGTGCTTAGCAGTAAAGTTTTGAGATTTATTCATAGCCGGTCGATTTACATTTAAGATGCGGCTGGCATAAAGACAGCAAACGTGCTAAGAAACCTGTATTCAGCACATCCCGCAGGCAACAGAGATCCGTCATTGGGCCTCTTTTAAAAGCACTCAACACAATCCTGCCACTATCTTCCTGTATCGGTGGACGTAAAAGCCCCAGCCACTGCAACCATTTGGATTTTTAAAGCATTGCCACTCCTCCCTCATTCCATCTTTTCCTCCCTCACATTTGTAATCGGCCCCTCCCTCCATCACGTCCTGCACCGACATCCTGTTTCAGCTGGAGACGCATCACACCAAGAAAACAAATCACCGCCAAAATGGAAGTCGAATTTCAGAGCGGAGATGTGGATGGAAAAATGCTCTCATTCATTTTTTGTTTCCTGTCTATGTCTTCTTTTTCAGCGAGTCAAGCCAGAGACCTCCTATCTAAGATGCTGGTTATCGACGCGTCAAAAAGGATCTCTGTGGATGAGGCGCTCCAGCACCCATATATAAATGTGTGGTACGACCCGACTGAAGTGGAGGCAGTAAGTTCTCGCCGATGATTACGTTTCAAAACATGAATCTGTAACCAGTCATGAGTGAGAAGCAAATACTTGGTGTTAGTTTGATCAGGTTTGATTGACAGCAATGTGCAATCTCAGCAGGCCTGAAAATTCCTCAGCTGCACCTTCTTCCACACAAAGATATATCTGAAGGGAAATGGGTGGCTAGATTTTTATGAATTTAAGATTGCTGTGATTTTAAGATCATGGAGAAAACTGCTGATATCTTATTAAATTAACCAATGGGAATCATTCATCTGTCCCCTCTGGGTTGAAAGGATCCCTCTGATCACACCGTTTAGCTTTCAAAATGCTAACTTGATTTTAGGGTTTTGTGATATTTTCCTGGTGAAGATAGGATGACGTATATTTTGTGCACATTAAATGTGCATTAATTATGACGTTTCAGCAGGATGGTGAAATGTAGATGTTCTGCATACAGCTTTAACTGTCAGTGCCAGAGGGTTTGGAGATTTCAATATAACACAAATATCAACCACCGCTATGAATGTCTGCGTGTCAGTTGTTCATGAAAAATCGATACAGTGGCATAAAACACAATATCGCAATCATTTTTTTAAATCCTTATAACCGATGTGATTGGTGCTGGCAAAATTAACGTGAAATGCAGCCATATGCATGAGTCAATGTGTCTCTTTGATTGTTGGCGTGTTGACAGACGAAAATGTAGGAAACCTGTCTCGTCTCTCCTGCAGCCCCCACCAGTGATCACAGACAAGCAGCTGGATGAGCGAGAGCACACGGTAGATGAGTGGAAAGGTAGGGAAGATCGTCAGTTTCAGCACTCCTGATCCGCTGTCACTAACGGTTTGCAGTGCGTTGCGGGTCTGTGTGCTTTGCAGCCTGTGGGAACTTTTTCTTTGCACAATCTGTCTGAATTCATAAAACCCTTGAGTCTGATGCACTTTTCTAACCCTACTATGCACCAGTTACTACATATCTGTCCTCCAGGTTTTTTTTGTTTTGTTTTCTGTTTTTACTGCCTGACATGTGACTATTAAGAAGATCTATAACCAAATTTGTCTGCTTTGCTTTCCAAGAGAAGCCTCTTGGGTTCCACAGGCTGGCTCTTATGCAGTGTTTTGGGAACAATAAATAAACAAAAAAGGATTTTGCATCATGACTGATGAAGCTGCACATTAGATCATATTCTTGAGATTGCGTGTGATATTGCAAAGATTGATGATTTGTTCTATTATTAGAGATGTTAAACCAACAAAACAACTGTATACCTGTGAAAGACCCCCGGGGAACACCAGAGGCTCTGCAAATAGCCCCAGCCCTCAGTTAGGCATCATCCTCCTGCTCTGTGCTGACAAAGTGCTTATGTCAACAGAAGCTTCACACCTGAGAATCTTGTGGCATCCCATCTGTCTCTTTAAATACATTATCACACATAATTTAAGCCTCCGAGTCAAATGAATTTACCACCAAGATATACTTGGTGGAGTATGTTTTTGATGGAAAATCTGTGAAGAACAAAAATACATTTGTTCTTGACTGTACAAAACCATTGTGTCTTTTTGTTGCAGAGTTAATATACAAAGAAGTGTTGGACTGGGAGGAAAGGACAAAGAATGGTGTCATCAGGGGACAGCCAGCTTCCATAGGTTGGTGGACTCTTCGTGTGTATTTGGGGAAAAACCCACTTATCAACCAGCCGCTGCCTACCTTTTAACCATAATACGGTAATCTAAATCATACAGAGTGCCTCAGTCATGGTGGAAGCATTGCTGTCAAAATATAAAACTTACGCCATTACAAAGATATAACACACAGCCATCAAGCCATCAGTAAAATAGAAGAGTCAAGTAAAAAGAGTTTAAAACTCATCGCAAAGTTGCTGGGTAAATCAAAGTTACCTTCACATAGGTTACTTGTGAGAAAAGCATCCACATGGCCTGGGCAGGGCTACACAAGCCAAATCGGGGTTGAGTTAGTTACACTCAAGATGGCCTGGAAGAATAAGGATCTTTAGTAAGTTCTGCCATCATAACACTACAACTTTACAGCAACACTACTACTTCAAACCTAATGACAAAAATGTGACATCAAGGGCAAAGGTGGATATAAAATCATTTTGAGACCCGCTTCAATAGAGAAACGGCAAAGAATGATGATGCATGTGCACGGCAACAAATGCACAGTGGTGCGTTCAAGACAGCTCAAGAGGTTGGGATTTTAGTAAAAATCAGTATAAAACATGATTAAATATGTTGCATGATTACAGGGAAGATAATTTTACTCTCTTTAAATCATTTAACAATTGTGTGATTGAACAGATCCCCAGTTCATATCAACTCGTCAACGTAATGAAAATGTCATACTGCTCGATCCATCGTCTGTGCGTGAAAAAGAAGAGTGTCTACTGCTGTGTGGAGAAGGCTCCTCCAGACATTGCTCCACAGTACTACAGTTTTCCATGTGGCGGCCGACCAACTGACCACCGGCCTCCTCTTGTCTCTCACAGCACAGGTGCAACAGTAAGCAGCGACCCCCAGCAGCAGCAGCAGCAGCAGCACCAGCACCCCCCCACCCCCCCACCCCCCTCTGCGTCATCCCCCGTAGACCGCCACCACCGTTGACCCCCGCCCCCCCGACTGACCCCGACAGCAGCTTAGAGTCGGGCAGCACTGCTGCTGTCACCGCTGCTGCCGTGGCAGCGGTCCCCTCAGCCTGCTGCAGATGACTATCTTGCACCTGGTCCCGGTCCCGGTCTTGGTCTCGGGCCGGGTCTCGCCCCGCCCGGTCGCAGTCGAGACCACAAGCCACACACTGGCACCCCTCCCCCTCCCCTGCATTTTCCTCTCCTCTCCTCACCTCCTCTGTGCTTGTCTTCAGTAGTGTAGCATTTGGCCAGCTAGCTGTTTGCAAAACATTTGAATTTCTGAAAGGACAGATCTTTTTCTCCTTCTTTTTCTTTTTGTACATTTCTAGTCTTTTTTTAATTAGAATTTCTCTTTCTTTTGAGTCCTAGCTGTAATTTATTGTGGCATTTTCTTAATTTGTCAGAAGCCTAAAATGATGAAAAGAGAATTTTTATGATTTTAAAATGTCCCTGTCGGTTTATTATTAACCGATGGCGAGAATTTAAAGGAATATCTGTAAAATGTTTTAATGTGATCTATTTTTCTGTTGAAAGCCATTTGTTTCACTTGTAAGCTACTGCTTTTACAATTTGCCATATAAATGTAGATTGAGTTTGTACAGATTTTATGGTAGATGTAGTTTTATCTTAAATACAAGTTTGCGGTGAGCCTTTGAAGCTTAATTTAATTGACAAATATATGGTTTCAGTACTCCCATTATCATTTATTTCACATACCTTTTTTTT
>CAESWR010000278.1:2820-18835 GCA_903171835.1 Mullus surmuletus | reverse complement strand
TTTTGAATAGGCACAACTCCTCTCACATACTGACTTCCATTACCATCAAAATGCTTCTTCACTTAAAAATTCCAAAATAGCAAAGTACAATCCTAAATCAACAGGAACTATCACTATCTGCTGTGGTTCCATTTGAACATCTGGCTTGTGTCCTCTGGTTTCCTCACAAGTTCTAATAACTTGTTAAAGATGAGGTCATACACCAGTGAGATGGTGCGTTTACACGTTCTCGATATTTATGGTGAGACACGCTGAGGTTTTTCTCATTCAAACAGATTTTATGGTGCCTTTCAAATGCCCTTCTCCTTCATACGTCCATAATATGTTATGGCTCATGTGCAGATTACGGGTAATATTTCATGTTAACAGTGCAGGGTTTTAAAGCTCATCACGCAGCCCTCACATCTTTTTTCTTTCCTCTATCCTCTGCTTGCTCTTGGCACTATCCTCTCCCCATCACGGCTTTTCTCATTTATGCATCTTGTGTTAATTCTACCCCCGTCCATTTCTCTCGCTTTGACTCGCTCTAATTCTTCTCTCTCTGCACTGCTGCTCTGACACACATGCACGCACACAAGATATTAATTATGATACTGACAAACTATTAAAGCAGTTTTTATCCCCCAAAATTAGTTATTGGATTGGCTTGGGCATTTGTTAAATTAATTTTAGTGTTGTGTGACTTGTGTTCACAAATCCCAAAACCTTGATGAAGCAGCTCATAAACAATGTTGTCGGTGGGCAAAGGAAATGTGCTTGTGTCTAAAATATCCTTCATCTGTGACACTCATCATCACCAAATCATTAGTGAAGTCGAGTGTGCTCACGGCTCAATGGCTCTTTGGATTCGGATAAGATCAACATTTATCTTGGGACTGCGAAGATGTTAATGGGAAATGAGACAACACCTCATTAAAAACACATAAGAGATTGTTGTCTTGTGTGTTTTGCCTGAGCTACAAGACACACACTGCAATAATGTGATCCCATTTGGCCGGACTGAGAGGACTTGAGTTGATGGTTTATCAGATGTTAACACAGATAACGATGATATGATACATAATTGTACAACTCTGAGAAATCGATGATTGCAAAGTGCATTACAAGAATCACTGTCCTCTCGCTGAAATGAATTAGATGGCTGGGGTGTTCCACTAACCAGATCACCTCGAATGCCATGTTGGTGATGAGTCAGACGTTTATCGATTTGTGCTCATTACTGAATGATGACATCACCAGATATGAATATGTCTGCTGATGATATCATGATTCATTTTCTGCTAAACCAGAATGACGATATGACGATCATGTGGACCCAACTGGGGAAGCATGGCTCAGTGGACAGGGTGGCCATCTTGTAACCAGGAGAGCTCATATCGAAGTGTCCTTGAGCAGGAAACTGAACCTGTAATTGGCGCTGGTGTGCATGTTGGCACCTGGCATGGCAGGTTCTGCAATCAGTGTGAGGTGATGTAAAGGACTCTGGGATCCTTTCAGGTAGAGAAAGCCCAATATAAATACAGCCCATTTGCCATTCACACAGGAATCAGATTTCAGCTTTGTTCTAAATCCTATACTTATACATACTGCGGCCTCAATCAGAGTAGCTACTATGCATGCAGTGTACTGCATACAATTGGAATATACCACTTCCATCATCAAAGTGCACCTTTAATGCTGCTATATTAGTCGCATACTAACCGGATACTACCGTCATCAGAATTCTTGCACTATACTGCATTTACCTTACTATATATTGCAACATGCTTTTTCTGGCCTACTGAATAGCATGGACATTGGCTTGCAGTCTTAGTTGCAGAAGACAAACATATAAGCATGGCAGGACCATTGATTTTTTCTTTGTGTCGGGACTAAGGATGGCGGTCAATAGAATTCAAGCAGACATCTGTGATACATCATATTCCTCCAAAGGTTGGCAAGGTTTACCAAATCATCATCATCATTTGTAAGTGTCATGGATGGAAACTGTCTGCTCAGCACTAGTTTAAAGTGATCCATTAAACCTTGATGGGGACGATGTCTTCCTCTTTCCATCACAGTCACATGTCCTCTGTCCCTCCTCACCCCCGTTTGTTTTTTCTATATCCACAACATCATGTCCCTTTCCATGAAAAAAAGAGCTCCAAAGACTGCCTGGAGAATGAGTGGAATACACACCGGCCGATGATTCAGGACCACGTCATGACTGATTTGTGAGCGTGCACACGCGTTTTCCAAGCATGATACCAAATGCGCCCATTTGGACGTTGTACGCTGGGTGATTCAGTCCTTCCTTGGCTTGGGTGGAGCAGCTCTGTGGTCACTTCTACAACTGTGATGAAAAGAGGCCGTTTACCGAGACAGCACCATTTATGCATAATCACTGCTATCTGAGGGCACGACCGTGGATTTGCAGTAGATAGTAGTCAGGGAAGGGAAGTTTCTCCGCACTTGTGGCATGTATGTAAATGGTTCATGTATCATCACTTTGAATCGGTTTTAGCACTGACCAGAATTGGTATAAATGTGCATGTTCTTGAGGGCAAGCGACGATTGACCTTGGGTTGACTTCTGCTTATTGTTCTCCTAGTCACTGTATTCTAAAATTTGTTTGCACTGACCCTGACATTACTTTCAACAATGATAAGATTAGACTTTATTATTATTTCCCCTCATGTTGATTCTGTGAAGGAAAAGTAGGGGAGGAAATTTTTGTGTGGATGAACTCTCGATCTTTAGCCTTTAGCAATCTTATCTTATTAGCCATGTTGGTTACTTTTACTTAAAGGGGCTACATGCTATATTTTACCACTAGATGTCACCACGAGCACCAGAATTTCGGACCAAAACAAAGGGGCAGACCTCCCTACCTGCTTTAAGTTTAGCTTTAACTTTAGCCTTCGCCTTAGCTGCTGGCTCTTCATGCAGAACCAATATTGACTCTCGACTTCTGTCTCTCTTTGTTAGAACTTTGTTTGGTAATGGAATGTGTTTTCTTGGTTGGAATGGACTGCAGAGCATCTCCAGAGCACCGTGAACGTACTGTTGACACGTGAGCATAATCTATGAGTGATTTTAGTGTGATGTTCTGCTTCCATGTTGGCTAGAGTTGGCACTCTAGGTGGGTTTGGTTACTTAACTGCATCTCCAAACCCGGGAATGAACAAAAAGGGAGGAATTTTGCACTTCCTCCTGCCTGTGTGGCCTTTAATCAGTGTCAGTTAATGCCTTTAAGTACCTAGTTACTAGATCAAAATAAAACATCTAAAGATAAGTTCGCCAAAATAAGAGGTTCTCCCTCCATTTGCTTTACTCTCTGAATTGCCAGAAGTCACACTATGCTGCGTTGGAACCAGCATCGCCACAGATTATGAACTGTGAAATTGTACAAAAGCTCTTACAAGGAAATTTCACAATTCTCCTCACTGCCATTATGCCGGGTTGAGGGATGGATGATCCTTTGAGGAGACGCAGCTAAGCTGAGATGTAGCTACTTTGTCACTCCAGGATGCTTAAGCCTGTTCTGCTGCAGTGATTGAAAAATCAAATGAGAAATTGGGAAATTGAATAGACTTTAATGGACAGTGCGCATACTCCTTTACTCTTTGGTTGGCTGCAGTCAAACCACAAGCAGGAGGAAACAAGAAAGGACTTGTCATGGACCATTTTCACACATCAGATGGACACACGCACACACACGCACACACACACATGCAACACACTCTTATGACGTCACTTAATGCGGCATGGAACCCTATATTTATTATCAGCAGGTAATGGCTGCACGGCACTTATGGTCATTATACTGTAGGGCCCATCCATTACCATGGTGAGGCAGGTACACCACAATACAATATTTCACAGACGGTTTAATCGCACACACACGCACACACTAACACACACACACACACACACACACACAGCATACAGACAGGCATGCTTGAGGAATTCGATTTGATTAATCTGGTTGTTGTGTTGTGATTTATGGCTGGTGGGAAATGGCAGGGAGAGTTACAGGTGCATCAGTGCGTAACTTCCAGTTAGCCTATCACTTTTGATGAATGAGTTAACCATTGTGTGTTTGTGTGTGTGTGTGTGTGACAGACTGGAGATGCAGCCAACAATATGTAAAACCTGCAGTCGAGTGGAACTGATATGCAGCAGCGGGTGTGTGCACATCTATTCGTATTTTTTTAAACGAACATGCGGATGTGCACATCACTTTACCGCTGCTGCTGGTATCAGTATCTGCCGTGTGCATTTTCAAAAAGCCCCGAAGAAAGACTGGCAAGAATGTCAGTGTGCTGCTACAATGTGGAACTTTGATCATAAAACCATGGTAACGCAGATCAAAAAGATGCAGCGGGAGAATGTGGCAGCTGATATGTGGGCAATTGTGGCTGCTGCTGGAGCTTTTATGCAGTAAGGAAGGAACATAAGGAAGATGCACCGAGAATTCCACCCAGTTACTATGACGAGATGTCATTTTTTTCTTTGCATTTCATTTAAACACATCAGATTTTTATTTGTTATTATTGATGAAGGCACTGAAATGAAAACCTTATTCCCTTCGAATATGTGAATGAAATTTGGCTCAAACTTTCTAAGTCTAATTACTTTATTCTCCAAAAGCTCCTCTTCAGTTATGTTTCAAAATCAGTTCTTGCAAGAGATATCTAAGGAATGCCTCTGAAAGTGTTGAAATAGACATGTGAGCGGAGCCTAAAGGAGCCTGAAACAAGTAATTATGGCATTTGAGGACGGTCCCTTGAAATGACGACAATTGACTGACCTTCTGGATTCAAAGAGGACGTGCCCCGAACACAATCAGTGTATCCGTCAACAGAGTTTGCAGCACATTAATGCCAGCGACGGTCGCCGCGAACAATCAATAAAATGTCACTGACATTTACACGGTGAACACTTTCAGGATGCAGCATGCCACTCACAAAGGGTTCAGTCAAATGTCACCCGTGTAAGTGTCGCCCCCCACCCGCCCCGGTTTCTGAACTGCTCTGACCTCCGAGGAGTATGTACGGCGCCGCTCCATCTGTCACATACCCATTTATTCATGGGCTCCGTGCAACAAATGCGACGCTGTCAGCGGCGGAGCGCCGATTTCCAGGCGGTATGCAGAGAATGCCTCTCACGCCGTGTGACAGTCGTTTTAATCTCTGCAATTTTCACCATCTTGAGAGGAATGCTCGAGGATCAGCGTAATTCCAGGCCTCCTGAGTGCAGAAGCAGTTGTATTTTAGATTACTTTGGAGATTCTGTTAAAGTATGTGAAGCCTCAAATACAACTATAGTGTCAAACCACAAGAGGATTCGACATGACACAATTAGGTATCTGCTAATGAACAGAATCTATATTTACTCTAGAGATTCATTTATGCAAACGCCAATTTAATCCACTTTTATACCGGTGTCACGCTGCGACATAGGAGGATTTACACACCCCACTCCCATTCACAGCGACTATTCATTTCATTTTAATCAGATCCAGCTGTATAATTACCGTCATGGAGATTAGTGCCAAGCGAGGACGGGGGCGCATGGACGTATTACTATATCCATTCACGGAGGAGTACACACATAGTAGAAGCTCCAGCGTGTAGTAGTGTGTATGTGTGTGTGTGTGTGAGTGTGTTGCAGCTGACAGCCCGCCTGATAGCGCTGAGCGTTGTGGTGATGAAACTAGAGATGCCGCTTGCCCTAATAGAATTCACACCAGCAGCATCAGCCAGCTGTAGTAGAATGCTAATGTGTGTGTGGGTGTGTGTGCGAGATAAAGGTACTTTCATTCACAACACAGTGGATGGAGAGGAGAATGAAGGAATAGAAGGGGGGGGAAAAAGTGTGTAAAAAGTGACACTGATGCCCCCCCCTCGGCTCCCAGAGGTGATGTGTCAGCGGAGAACGATCCAGCTGGTAGATGGTTGGATGAGGATGGACGAGCGGGCGGAGGCGCTCCTTACCTCTCCTGGTCTGCCTGATCTTCGGACTCAGCATGGTTGTCATCGCTTGTCCGCACGCTCTCCTCTCGGCATTTTAATGTACATCCAAAGCACTCCGCCCCGCTCTCTCTCCCGCTGCCTCTCTCCTTCTTCTTCTTCTTCCTCCTCCTCTTCTCTCTGACCTTCTGCAGTGCGGCCGGCAGCTAGGGGGTGGGGAGAGACAGGGGAGGGGAGGAGAATGGGAAGGGAAGGGGGGTTGGTGAAGGAGGAACTACCCTGCGTTTTTTTTCCTCTTCTCTCTCTCTGTGCACACACCCAGTACCCTCCGCCCTTCCCTGTTGCATTATTCATAGTGGTGCATTTACGCCTGGGGTGGATGGAGGAGGAGAGGGAGGAGTGTGTACCTGACCGGGGGAAAGATAGCTGATTTTGAGTATTATTTTTTGTAGCGTTGGCTGGCTCTTCAGGAACATCTGCATGTTATGGAGGGAGGGAGAGAGAAGGTGGGGGGATGGGTCATCCGGCAGGTGTCTCCTCCTTCTGCAGCTAATTAAGATGTCGAGGTCCTCAGCTTGTCTCCACCTCCTTCTGTTAATCACTCACCTCCCCTCTTCCCTCCTCTGCTTTCTTGCTTCTTTCTTTTTTACCCGTATCTTCCTATAGTCGTTTTCTTCATATAGAAAATCTTGCTTTTCCATACCACATTGCCCTTGGTAACCATTTTCTATATTCATCTACAACCATGGCTCTCTCCCTCTCTCTCTTTTTTTTTTTTTCAACCGTGGCCTTTCAATTTCAAAGTAAAATGTTGGAAATTCCCAGCTCGTATAGGTCGCAATTACTTGCTCCAGGCATTCCAGTGGCACAAGTCAGGAAAACCAGGAAAGAAAAAAAGAAATAAATAAAAATGAAAAAACAATGCCCTGACCCTTTGAGCTTCAACTGTCTGTCACTTCATGAAGAAAAATGGCATACTTGGATTTAGCATTATAGTATTTTGACAAATATGCGAAATCCAAAACTTAACTTCCAGCCTTGCCGTTATTCAATATCCTCAATGGAACTTCCCGTCAATATTAACGTGTAGCCAAAATGGTTAAACTGTAGCAAACTTTAAGCATTCTAAATCCTCTCAATAGGAGCTCAAACATTCTGAACAGTGAAGATTGGCATCCTGAGAATACACCTGCTACATAAAACGCCCACAAGCATGCTCATTTTTTGTGAGCTTACACATATACATGCAGGCTTTATGAGATATTTCTGAAGGCTTATGCAAATATTCAGTTGCTACTATTTGTGATAGTACTGTTGAGAGGAAACTATCAATCTGTTGTGCTTTCTATCTTAGTGGAAACATTGGCTAACAGGCTAACAGAGCAGCACAAAGAAAGTTTCTTCAACATAGTGATTTTCCAAAGGTACTATTTTAATACATTCAATCTAATTTAATTAGAATAAGTCCTTATTCTAAATCACAGAACATCATGTCTTTCAAAATGTGCTTATTTTATTTTGAAAGCGAATATTTCAAACACAGTTGTGTTTAAGTCATGCTCTTGTCTTACATTACATTTTTGTCTTACATACATTCCCTTTTTGATGTCTGATTTTCGTTGTCTCCAGTCGTCCCCGGGAGGCGGCGCCGGACTTGTCGTTGCCGTGGCAGCTGCGCCGCCGCACCAGCCGGGCTTCCCTCCTCCACCAGTTTACAGAGGATAATAGCTGCGAGTCCTGCACTGCAATTGAATCAGAGCTGGCCTCGCGTCAACCACAGCTGCTCTTATTACAGAGTGGGGAGGGAGGGAGATGAGAGGGGTAGAAGGGTGTGTGTGTATGTGTGTGTGTGTGCATGTGTGTGTGTGTCTGCTAACATAACACACATGCATTTAGACACACAAGCCAACAAGGTAAAATGAAGCAGTAAATGCAAGGGGTGATCTGCCACGCACACACATTGATCAATCCGACATGAGGCTGACACACACAGATGGGGGTCACAAGAGAGTGAAAAGAGAGGGACACACAGGCAAGAAACAAGAAAATAGGGCCGGGGAGGAGAAAACACACACTACACACACACACAGACACATACACACCAAAAAACCAAAATGAGACAGCAATAAAACGCCTTCAGTGCCAGTGTTTGGTTTGAGACTGCAGGCTGGGCGACAGAGAAGAGGCCACGCCCAGCATGATGTGGCACTGAGTGTTCTTTCCCTCTGATTTTATCGCACGATTTTCTTGTGATGTCAAGAGTGGTGTGTGGTGCGAGCGAGAGGAACAAGGATCTGAGCACAAAGGGAGGTGAAGAGCTGAATGTAGACCACCAAACCAGGCCTCTTTAACATGGCTGCTCTGTTTTATGCGGCCTCAAACGCCAAAGTGCTCAGCTGTGGTTTGTCATATTTTCTCTTCCAGACAACAAAACATCACCCACTGCATGCAGGGGTTTCTCTGAATGGGCTTTGGTTCATTGGGGGGGGGGGTTACTCCGCCATTGAGATGCCCGTTGAGGGTATAGCAGCACCTTTGAGACATACAGTCTTATGTTATACGCAAGCTAGTCAGATGACGATGTGCTATGTACCAATTGTTTAATCTAATATGAGGAATCCCACTACAAACTTTAACGTAAAACCTTGAACAAAATGGCTCATGGTTGAACGGCATTACATACCTTTTTTTCAGTACTTCAAGTATTCAATACCAAAGCACCAGATCATTAAAAAGTTATCTCTAGGCAACATAGAGCATGTTTATACCTCGCTCTGTAGTAGTCGTGTATTAACAGAGACGAGGCATGCTTTAAGAACAAGCACTCAGCATCAAGGGCCTGGAAAAACTGGAGCGGCACCACAGCTCAGGGTCTGCTGGTTGGGTTTGAGAAAGCGAAAGTAGAAGCTCCTTTCTTTGAATGCAATTCAAAAATATTGTGTTTTGAATGTTTGGCACTAATAAAAAAGAGTCTAATCTAAAGAGATTTTCTTTTAATGGGCTAATTAGCAAGCTGTCTAAATGAATATTTAACCATACAAGCTCAACAAGTTATTTAAAGCTCTAGTGTTTTAAGTGTCACCACACAAGTGATTTGGTATCTCAGTATTATAGTAAGTAACTCTCTACTTCATTGGCCTGTAAAAAAAACAACCTACACTGTAAACTATAAATCTACCATTTAAGTCCCCTCATTTATGCTGCATAGGCTACCTATTAAGCTTTGCTGGGGTCCTCGAGGGGGTTATAGGGGATTACATGGATCCTTGAGATGTCAATACACACATCCTCTGTCTAAAGTACGCGCCCATTTGTAGGGTATTTCCTCCATGTGTTATTGTATTCCTTTTGAAGTAAAAATGGAACCGTAGCATGTCAAGTTGGATACGCCACCAGGGCCGTTACTCTCGGGGGTCCCGTCGGAGGTCACAGTCATGTCGCAGAGGAGGAAACACAATGACAATGGTGATATGTTGTCAGAGTCCACAGTGTTTAGAAAACCTCCTGAAATATTGATTCAGAGATAATTAAAGTTTTATGTTTGGGGGGAACGTGCTGCACTGGATAAGGCCCGTGGGTGGTCGCTGAACGTGGGACTGTTGATTTAGCATTACTTATTGATTGGCGGCGACTGTCTGTGCCATATCTCTGCCTCTTTGGCCGGAGCCCGGCGACATTAAAAAGGGGACCAATGAGAGACAGTAAATAATAATAATTTGTGATTAATGTGATGTTAATACGCCAATGAATCCATTAACCCTTAAGAGTTCCCGGACAGCTAGTCCAGACCACTTCATTTTGAAGCCATTATGACTGCAGAAATTCAATTTATTCAATGTATGAATAATATTCTAAAATAATAATAGCATTATGGACATTATGGAATTTAGAGGGTCAAAGTCGCCTAAACTAGTTAATAACTGCTATATATATATGTATATATATATGTGTATATATAAATATACACATATATACACACACATTATATATATATATATATATATATATGTATATATTTCAGGCTGAAGTTGATTTTAAGAAATGACTGATTTAAAATGGAATTTTCTTTAAATATGTTATTTTTGCCACATTGTTTTAAATATTTAATTAAGCCCCTTCCTTGTTCAAGAGTGAGAATACTAAACATACATTGTGCAATATTAAAGCTCCTGTAAAATTTTAATGAACACCGTCTGAGGTGCAAAGTCAAACACCACAGCGAGATTCACGCTTTTTTCTTATTAAAACCCTCTTTGTCTGATCGGTAAGTGTCCACTGACTGACGCCATCGTTGCGTCGTTCTTTAATCAGTGTAAAGAAAATTTAATTGGTGCTCACAAAGGGAGAAGTGTGGTGGGGGGACTCACCGCAGACAGGTGTTTTCCCAGGAGGTCTGTCTGCCTGCCACCCCTTCTTCTCTCTCTCTAACCCCTTTTGCCCCCATTACCCTCCCTCGCTACTTTGTCACTGACAATTAGCACATGGCCATGACTTCATCCGCTAATGGATATGAGGAGAGCTGACAGGACAGAAGACTGCGGCCTGGCGTGTATAAATGGCAGCTTTCCCTCTGTCAGCGTGTCTGATGGTGCTCAAATATTGCATACAACACCTTTAAAATTCAAACAACTTTTATCGATATAAAGATGTTGGGGAGTCATGGAATCCTTATCCAAACTCCCTCTGTTTTTGCTTATATCCGAGCTTTCTTGTTCTCTGTTTGGGTGTCCGGCCGGTCTGCGTGTTCATGTTAGAGCCCCTCCTTCCTATATAAACACGAGCGAGCATGGGGTGTGGCCGAACACTAGGACAGCGGATAACCTGGCGGAGGCTGGCGCTGTGTGGCCAGCCACCAGGGAGCAACGATAGGCTCTTATGTCTTTTATCTTTACACTTTTTCATTGCAAAAAGCAAGAATTGTATGGTAGCCACACTGGCAAATTGACTAGCTCATGAAGAAAAAGTGACACAAGCAACTATTTACAATATAATGTGGGTTGCCAGAGAATACACAATGAATAAAGTCAATAAAACCTAAATGTAAAATATGAGCCGACAGAATAAACGTACAAAGCAAAAACAGACTTAAGTCATTTCTTTGTTCCCAAACCTTTGATGAAAATGGTGAATTTTATGTCTGTGATTTAAATTTGCATTGCTTCGTTACCCTGTCTAGTCAGCATCAAGATGATGTTCCAATTGTGATGTATGAGATTATAATTCTAATGTGCAACATGTCGTGACAATGCCACAAAGGATTATCACCCAAAGTGTTTTTGATAAGTGGAGAGTGACTGGGGGAACTGATGAAACCACTGGGCATGGGGGAGCAAGGAGAAACAGAAAGCCTGCACATCTATATGCATGCAAATTGATTTTCAATGCTACTGGTGGGTTCCACGTGTGTGGGAGCTTTGTGCAAAGACCATTTGACTGACACTGACCNNNNATGGAGCGATTTCAATGGAGATCACAGCAGTAAAACAAGTGATAACCAGAGAGCGATAGGGAGAAAGGTGAATGTAATGTTTGAACCAACAAATACACAGGAAGGGGCAAAGACGGGGCTCAAATCTGTATTTACATATGTAAACTGTACAATCACAGGGATTTCCAGGTGAGAAATAAATACAATGCAGTTTTAAATGCTCTGCAGCAACGGCAAGAGCAGTAATTAAACGTAACTTGAAATTAATGTATTTCTATATACAGCACATATTAAGTATTGGAATTAAAGAAGGTGGGGGTTACAAAAACCATGCCATGATGAGGTCTTCTGCTGGTGTGTCTACAAAAACACAGATCAGTCTTTCAGTGTGGCTGAGTCAATACCGGGCAACTCGCCTCTTAATGAGTTCATCTGATGAGGTCTTAATCCTGCTGGCTCAGCACTCCCCATCTCAACTGCATGGTAAAAATGCTTAACGCGGGCATCTGGAGGTTATTTGCCGTTTTCAAATGATATTGACCGCTTCTGTAGAGGCTGATGAAAGCGGGATCAGAGGCAGAATGTGAGGGAGGCACGATGAAAACACGCAGCAATGCACAACAGAAACAGACGATACTGGTACTTTTGGCCCGCATGAGGCATAAACACGTCCCTTTAGCAGATAAATGGTCTGCCACAGGGATCTAGAAATCACACAGAACCAAAACAGTAAAGTTTGAGATGTGCAAGCGTATATCAAGTACCAGCACACTGTGCATACCTAACTGAAACTACTACTACTGTCCCTTAGTGGATGTGTCACAAAGCTCCCATGATGAAGCTTTTCACTTTTTTAAAGAGATAGATGGACCAGTCAATATCCTACAGTAAGGGTTTATCAGCAAGAAGGCTCTGGGTTTGAACCTCAAGGTTGACCTTTTTTTTGAGTCTGTACCTTCTGTACCTTCTCTCCACGATCCGATTGCTCTGGGTTCCTTCCACAGACTACAAGCATGCATGCTGGAGACCCCCATTCCAGTGGGGTGTATCAGTTGGTTAGTCATGGGGTTTCCAAATAAGTCTTTGCTGCCCCCTAGGCAAGATTGTCAAAACAAGCTCTTGGCCTCATTACTAAAGTGGCTGTCACAGGAACAGCAAGAGATCTATAAATCCTGCTGGAATTGGGCATTTCCTGCCTTCCAAGGATACTCAAAAGATCAGAATAATGAGGCCATAGATAGGTGATCTATAGAAACAGTCTCTACTTCCCCCTGTCTCTCCTGAGCTTGCCTGGAATCTCCAGCTTCTTCTTCTCAGTCTGACACTTTTTCAGACATTTCGCGCACAGTTCTTTCTCCCTGACGAGGTAAAAGCTGACCGTCTCCAGGGTGGGGGTAACCTCGGTGTGAAGGGGGTTGCGGTCCATGTTGAACTTCTCTGGATTGAGCCCTAAGAGGCAGCGGGGGACACAGGTGAACTGATTGTCTGAGAGGCCGAGGTAGCTGAGCTCCTTCAGGTTGGCGATGGTGGAGGGTAGGGTCTTCAGGAGGTTGAGACCCAGGTAGAGGGTCTCGAGCTTCTTTAGCTGGCCAATCTCAGTAGCGACCTTTGTCAGACGATTGTTGCATAAGTTTAGAAGGCGCAGGTTGTGCAGGTAAATAATTGCCATGGGAAACTGCTCCAACTGCAAACACAAACACACACAATCAGTACACTATATATAGTTTACATAACAAAGGTGGCAACTAAGCAAGTACATTTTTACACATGCCCCATTTATCAACTGTGAACTTTTGATCAACTGGAACAATGTGAAGAAATATTAATATTAGTGAAATCCATCCATTTTGAAGCCAATATTGGCTTGGCCACCCATCATTGTAAACCCCACACTTTCTTTTTTTTGTAGAAAACATTTAATTATTTTCATAGATATCCATCCACAGGCTGGTAAGAGCAATCAAGAACATCAGAGTAAAGTCAATATTTTGCACATATTGGCAAAACATGTAATTTTCATCAAATGGTCCATTGTACTCCATGTACTCCATGTATACTCATACAATTGCTACAGTCGTGTTTCTCAACTCGCCAGATACTCACACTGTTGCTGTGCAAATCCAAAAGCTTGATTCTAATGAGACTTTCAGGGAAATCTGAAAGATCACAGATAAGATTCCTGCTCAGGTCCAATTCCTGAACGTCAGTTATATGCTCGGTGCATGGCGGCAATGACGAGAGTTCCTTGAAACTGAGATCCAGGCACTGTTTTCCATCCTTTGTTGTCCTGATGCATTTCTTAGCTGCCTCCAAGGAGATTGTCTTCCCTTTTTTCTGTTTCTTTTTATTTCCTTTGGCCATTCTGCAGGGAGATACAGGACAGTTAACGATACAGTCAGTGTAGTTAACTGTTCCTGTATGTCACCCAAGAGTTCAGTCAGCTCTTATAACGCTGTTTAAATTGACCATGGTTGCAACAATGTGGTCTCTGGAGAGAGCAGACCAATACCATATTATTTGGAACCTGCATGAATCTGAGCTGATGAACTGAGAGAGGGAATATGAAAGTGTTCCTTTATAAACATGATAGCGCACATCATAGCCATCTCATTTGGTCCCAGCTTAGAGGTAGTTGCTAAGCAGCAAACCTATCAGAGTAGTGTGATCTGGGGGATCCATTAATTTCATAAAGGGTTTTGTATACGTTTTTTTCTTCCTTTTTTCAATATTTGTGGCCATGGTTACTCTAATATAAACTGGAATAACATAACAAAAGCACCAAAGCATGATCGTTTAAAATGCCCTTGAATTAAGTCAGAATCTGCAGGTGCCCAGCCACGAGAATGGGTTAAAATAAAAACGTAGATGTCGAAAAGTGACCCCACCCCACCATCCCCCAGCTATTAACATGAACTCACCAGATGTTCTCCTATGTAACATTTCTTCTTTTTGGATTCAGCTCTCTCAAGGTGTAAGGCTAGGGTCTGTCAGGTTTAGTTTTTGAGATAGATAGGGACCAAACTGCAAGCACTTTGATAATTACTTCAGGCCCGCTTTCAATATATATATGTAATTACATTACAGTGGTTGCTAAGGGGGAACTGAGTGGCTTTATTGTGTGTAGTACTTGATGAGGGCAGAGGCGTTCCCCAGGCCATTCCTACATGCTGAGCAATAAGGCCGACTTGCAACAATTGCCTTTGATTATGGCTGTGGGGAAAATAAATCACAGGCCCAAGATAAAACAGAATATGTTATCAAGGTGAGGATAAGACAGTTTTCCCACAGAAATCTGCTCCCACTCAAAACAGAGGTCTCAAAGAATAACTTTCTTATGCTGTTAACAGCTTAGTCCTTGAAAAAAAAAAACTGCAAGTGGAAAAGTGCAGAAAATGATGTCACACTGAGAATAATATAGAATATCATGCTCTCAAGTCTGTGATTTCTTTCTTTAAAAAACACAGGTTGTGGGAAAAAGGCTCAAGCACAGGACTTTAACAAAAGACAATGCTGATTATTCTATATTTACCTGTTAAATTTGAAGGGACATGCAGCAAAAAGTTGTCTAAAAAT
Source organism: Mullus surmuletus (assembly GCA_903171835.1). Classification (NCBI taxonomy): domain Eukaryota; kingdom Metazoa; phylum Chordata; class Actinopteri; order Syngnathiformes; family Mullidae; genus Mullus; species Mullus surmuletus. The sequence continues at coordinate 3,880 of CAESWR010000278.1, read as the reverse complement.
TGCCTTAAAAATGTTATCTTTACTATTATCTTTTCTTTTTTCCTTTTACTGCATTAAACTTTGATTTGAACATGATTTTTGATTTCATAATACTGTATATTTTTAAGTAATTCATCCCTTTGATGCCATTTTGGGAGTAGTTTTTGACAAAAACATGAACATTTTTCTATTTTCTATTGCTGCATGGCAACCTGGGGATTGATGTGTAGTATCTTTACACTGGGTTCCTGCCAGAGTCAAAAACTCTGGCAGAAGCAGCTTTTAGTTTCTACGCTCCATATATCTGGAAAAAAAACTCACAGACAACTGCAGGTCTGCTCCAACTCTAAGTCCATTTAAATCTAGACTGAAGACTTTCTTATTTGCTACTGCCTTTTATTAAAATCAATATCTTGCACTGCACTGTAACTTTTATTTTCCTGTTTTATCTTTTTAAATTGCTTTGTGTTGATTTTATGTATCTTTTTAAATCGTGTTATGTAGATTTTACATGTTTTTTTTTCAAATATTTTTTTTCTTGTTTTAAATGTAAAGCACTTTGAGTTGCCTTATGTCTGAAATGTGCTATACAAATAAACTTCCCTTGCCTTAGATATGCCACCAGGTGGGGCTCTTTCCCAACACTCAGTAGTATGTCTGAAGTGAAAGCATGCATTTGTAGATACTTAACAGTATGCTGAAAATAGGATAATGTTATAGTTACACCCATAGACCACTTTTTTCTGCTGAAAACTGCTGTATTTAGATATAAAATGGTGTTGGTGATTGATCCATGTCACAACTTTGACAATTTAGTCTAAAGTATTTTAATTTCACGTTTTGTGGTGAAAAAATGCAGAGCAGCTGCCCTCTACAGGTTGAACACTGGCTATTGCACTTGAATTTACCTATTTGATGGGATGAAGGCTGAGGACGTGTTGGAGGCAGCCTACATCACCAACTGATCCTAGTTGCCCCGCCACTCCTATAAATACAGTGGGGAGTAGGCTGAACTTAGCAAAGTAATGATATATCGTAGCTCAAGGGTTTTCAAAGTGTGGGATAGTGAGCCTCCCCTAAG
>CAESWR010000277.1:180302-195060 GCA_903171835.1 Mullus surmuletus | reverse complement strand
AGGATTGTCAGGAGAAGCTTGCATCTATCTATCCATCTATCTATCTATCTACTATCTTGCATCTTGCAGTGACATAAAAATGATAACTCAATAATGAAATGCGTTATTGTTGAGAATGGTTTTACTCTACCACATTGTTTTTGTTTTAATCACACTTTATTGGAATATATAACCGAAAGGGACGTGCACGCGCCGATTGAAGAGAATAAGAACGCCAGGACTTTCATTTCCCTAAAATTAAACTAAAGGAAATGCATGGCAGATTTATTTGTCTGTTTCGTGTCAGATTATTTTCTGACGATGCTCAACTGCGCTCTCAACTGCATTGCATTTCCTTCCTCAGATGCACAATCAGGTGATGGACAGAGGAAGCTGTCTTTCAATGGAGAGCTGAATGGGTTATTGGGAACGGCGGGTCTTCTTGGTGGCAATGATCTCTCGACCATGTCAGATTCCACGCGGCCCATCTCCACAGAAGGCAGCGTTGCTCAGGAGACCCAGATAATGTGAGTGGGTGCTTGGAATCCAAAGCATTGCATTATTTTCCTATCTTGGCTATCTCCTAAAATCGCTGTGGAAACTTTAAGAGCTTTTCGCTCTTTGAGCTTAATAGTGTGAGGTTCTGTTGTCAATTTTAGCTCCAAATAAATAGCAATTCATATTTTTTTTGAAGTCGCTGTGCTGTGATTTCAGCTGCCTCTCTGGTGATGACGGATCCACTTGTATCCCCATCACCTCCAACAATGTGGAGATTGTGGCAAGTCAGGACTCGAGCATTAACAGTAAGGCGCGAGGTAGCAACAAGGTATGTTACAGTTAATCCTGTTCTTTGATCCCATTTTATCGGATTTCAGCAATGTTTCAAAGGGATGATTTTTGATTTGTTCTCCATTCAGGTGAAGATTCAGCCTGTTGCTAAGTATGACTGGGAGCACAAGTATCACTACGGCAGACTGATAGCTGTGTCCAATTCCTTCATGGCGTACGCTATCAGAGGTGAGTCTGGATGATTTATTTCAAATGGTTCAATTAAGTAGTCAGATAGGTAATTGAAACATTGCACATTCATCTTCATCTCCATCTCCTCCTTTAGGAGCAACCAACCACGCCATGATCCGAGTCTTGAGTGTGAGTTTTGCGGAACGTTCGCTGCTAAAAGGCTTCACCGGCGCAGTCACAGACCTGGCTTTTGCCCACCTCGACTCCTCTTTGCTGGGTTGCGTCGACGAAGCGGGCAATTTGATGGTCTGGCAACTCACCTGCACGGGCGAGAAGATACTGTATCCTGACATAGAGAGAGATGCTGAGCAGCAGAGTGTGTGGGAGGAACGTGCAGTAAAAATGCCTGTGCGAGTCTGTCTGTCTGTTTGCTTATTTCTTTGGGTAGTCTCAAGCACCCACGCCGCCTTGGCAAGTTCATCACAGAAACATGTAATCTTGCCATGAATAGCAGCAGGTCCTGTCTCTCTTTTTCCTTAACTAATCTTCTGCACAGAGACCAGATAATGGTTCATGTTCGGCGGCCAGAGGATACTCCTCTGAACTCTTATCGTCGTCTCATTTGGTGCCCATTTATTCTGGACGAAAACGAGGAGAATCAGGATGACACCAGTCAGACACTGGCGCTTCTCCATGAAGACCGGGTACGAGTTGTTTTGCCTAGAAGTTTGTTTTTTTCTTTTTCTTTTAAAATTGGATCTATGTGTCTGGCATCCCTAATGTGCATTTTGTCCTCCTTTTCAAGGCTGAAGTGTGGGACCTTGAAGTCTTGAGAGCCAATCACAGCAGCTGGCCAGTTGATGCCACAGAAATCAAAGAAGGCCTCATCACAGTCAAGGAATACACCCAGGTATGTGTGAGCTGGATCTGAGGGTGGAGAAGGTTTGATTGGAGATTTCTACTTGGTGTAGAGAGAGGAAAAGAACCAAAAGACTCACTGTGGTTGTTTCTTGTACCTCCAGCGAGTCAGTGAAGGTGCCCTGTCTCCAGATGGAACCGTGTTAGCCACAGCCAGCCATGATGGATACATCAAGTTCTGGCAGATTTACATTGAAGGGGGACAGGACAAGCCGAGGTACAAACAAAGGACAAGAATCGAATGCTATTATCAAGAATGAAAACCTTTTGTTTGGCTTTGTTTGATTGCTGACATTGTTTTTTTTTTCTTCGTCCTACCTTCAGATGTCTTCATGAGTTACGGCCTCATGGAGGACGACCTCTCTCCTGCCTGCTTTTTTGCGACAACCACAAGAGACAGGACCCAGAGTTAGTACATGTGTTATCCACACGTTAATGAATCAGTGATATGATGCCGTTGCAATTTGAATTTTTGAATTTATTTACAGAAATATGCTCCTCTTTGCAGGGTTCCGTTCTGGCGGTTTCTGATAACTGGAGCAGACCAGAATCAGGAGTTGAAGATGTGGTGCACTGTTTCCTGGACCTGTTTGCAGACCATCAAGTAATTGCTTTGCTGCATCACTCTTAACTGCTTTTATCAAATGAGCTCTTTGAAGAATGTTTATGTTTACTGTGTATTATCACAAGTCATCGTTTAGACACAATACTTTATGTGACTTGAGGGAGTAAGTTATTCCCAAAGAAAAGTTAGCGTCTAGATCAAGCAATATTGCAGCCCCACCCTGATGTCCAGGATGGACAAAAAATCCAATGCAGCCTTGCTAGAAATCTGTTCCCATTTATGGAAAAGAAATGTACTCATTACCGTAGACACGATCGATTAGAACATCAGCTTTACAATTACTGAGGAAGGAGTGTTGTTGTCTTCTAGGTTCTCCCCAGATCCATTCAACTCATCGGTCCTGCCAGGTCTGAAAGCGAGTCTGGACCTTGCTGCAGAGTATCTGATCCTCACCGACGTCCAGAGGAAGGTCAGTTCCCCTCCAGATCCATTTAATGATCCTCAGTTGTCTCTAAATAACAAATCGGGCGTTTGTATCATGAACTCAAACGTATGTAGACTTTGTATTTACTGTATGTACTGTCTTTTGCTCCTCGCCAGGTTCTCTATGTGATGGAGCTGCGTCAGGATCTGGATAAAGGGAAGGCCAGTTTCACAGCAGTGTCAGAATTCCTGCTAACCCACCCTGTGCTGAGCTTTGGGGTCCGGGATGTTACCCACAGCCGCTTGAGACATACCGAGGTCCTTCCTGCTGAGGAGGAGAGTGAGAGCTTGACAACAGGTGTGCACACATGGACACACAAAGCTATAGAATTTTGTAATTGTGGTGTCATTCACATTTTGATATCCATTAATATTTTCTACTTTTGTGTGTTTTCCACCAGAGGGCACTCAAGGACCCACAGAGTCCAAGTCAGGGATCCAGATCAAACTCTACTGTGTCCATACCAAGTGAGTGTCCTTTTTCCACTATGTCTGTGTGTTTTGATTTTCCTCTCTTAACATTTCCCCTTGCTCACTGGAGCAATTAAATATTAATCGTTATATGTGTCTGTTTGTTTTCAGGAGTCTGCAGGACGTTCAGATCTGGTTCCAGCCCCATACCACTTCTAGCTCTGCGGCATTCCTGCCCCCAACCGACACCCAGGATGCTTTTGGTAAGTTGCAAGTTTCAAATATTGAAGAGATTTTGCTAGGAACATTTCTCAAATATTATTTTCACACCTCAATAGTGCTGCGATTGATATTTAGTTATAGGATCGATGCAGTGGTGAAGGTAGAGCACACACAACCATGGCGTGCTTTGTGTTGGTGGAATTTACTGAATGTTATTTAGCAGCACAACTTAATAAATCTTTTGTATGCAGCTGGGTTTTCAGACCATCTGACAGACCAGAGCTCGGACAAGGACTCGGGGAGTGGCTCCCAGACGGACTTAAGGAAAATCCCATCACTTCCTGCCCCCACTGACTTCCTGTCAAGCTCCACCTCTGGCAGCGGGCCGATGCCAAAGCTGATGACACCGGACGCCTTCATGACACCAAGCACTTCGGTACGAACATTCACAAGTCTTTGGGCTACAAAAAGAGTGCAATGATATATCCTAAACCTTTAAAATAGGCTAGTATAAACCTTTGAATATGCTATGTCTAGCGGGAACTCATAAAATAATTATAATTTTGACTTTTTTGAAATACCCTTTAGGTACCAGCTTCTCCTGGCAGCAGTGCCAGCAGTCTGACCATCGTAACAGCCATCAGCAGCAACTCTGACTCGACCAACAGGTGAGTTTTCCTGTATAACTGAGTTGATGTGAAATAGAAGTAATTAATGGTGGTATCTGCTGGGGAGAACGCCTTATTTTCCATATAAAGAGCTGTTTAGTGAGCCAATGTCTCTTTTCCTTTTTGCAGAACTATGGATGATGTCAGTCAGAGTCCGAGCAGAGTGGAAAACAACGGCAATAGTCTTGCACATTCGGTCTCCAACAGCAGCCCGAGACCAGCTGCTGTGCTTCTGCCTGGACTGGAGAGCCTGCAGGTCAGACCCGACACGCCAACACAACACTCTCGCCAGGATTTGTGACTAATTTGCAAAAACCACAGCCCTGCTTTAACCGTATTTGCAGCTTGTTCATTCGCAGGAAACCCAATCGCTTCCTCTCTGCTTCCAGGCTCTGGTGTCCCCTAGTGGCCCCATCGCTCTTGACAACCCCCAGGTTCTGGATCCTCCCCTCCTGCCTCTGCTGGCCTCCCCGACTCGGGCCCGCTCCCCCGATGTCATCTCCTCTGCCTCCACGGCGATGTCCCAGGACATGCCGGAGATCGCTTCTCAGACCCTGCAGCTTCAGCGGGGTCTTGTGTCCAGCTTGGAATCCTCCCCTCTCTCTGCTCTCCAGACAGACAGCATGGCCTCGGCTGCCTCTGCCCTGCACCTTCTCACATCACCGCGCACCAACAACAACAGGTACAACAATGACAAGTGATAATCATTTGGGTCACTGGCCATGTTGAGGATCCATCAAAAGCAAAAACAGTTTGAATCACCTTCACACTCCTGCTTTGTGTTGCAGTCTGTTGCCCCTTGAGCTCGGAGGCGCAGACGGGCCGGTTGGAGCATCGGCAGAGCCAGAGCCCAGGCTCAGCTACAGCCCACCGGATGTCGGAGGAGGGTCCACAGACGGCAGTGTCAGCCACACACCATGGCCGGCGGCGCCCGATATCACCAGGGAAACCAGGAACAGTCTGCGGGACAATGGCCTTGGAGACTGGTAAGACACTTCAAATATGTCAAACTAAGCTTAGTGGTTATTGAATTCCTTCCCAGATATGACCAGGGTTAAGTGTCTGTTTTAAAGTCTTAATTCTCAATAATTTTCATATTTTGGCCTATTTACGGGCGTTTTGGAGAACTACCCCCATTTTTTTTAGCCACAGAAACATTTCTGGACATCAAAAGGAAAAGCTTTGATCCACTGTAACTTACCTTCGTCATTATAGTTCAAGAGAGGAGTCGAAGGACAGACTCCTGACGTCACCTTACCCCCGACACTACCACCTCGCAGAGAACGATAATCAAGACCCCGGTGCTGAGCAGAGGTAATACAGATCTACCCACTAAAGCTTTATAAAGATGCACCGAAATGGATCACAGGATACTGCATTGGTGATAGCAGAGAACTTAACAGCCTGTGCCTGTGTGATCCAGCGACCCTGATGATGAGGTGGCCAGCCTGGCGTCGTCCTCTGGGAATTGTGGGACTCGCTCTGCTAACAGACTGCCTGTGAAGGACTGGAAGAGCTCGCCGAGGGCTTCACCCAAAGTAAAGAGGAGAGCCAAGAAAGATGACAGGTATGTTGATGTCGTGGAATCTATGTCGACTGTGCAAGAAACCGCCCATGACAGACTTTGCAGGAGAAATCAATGTGAGATTATTTGTGTGTTCTCCCTCTACTCATAGTGAATCGTCTCATTCAAGGCAAATGGAGGCTGCTCAGGTAAAGTCATCTCACACGATAAAGCAAAAACAAGCCACAAATAAATGAGGTCAATGCGTGTAATTCTCACTTGGTCTCTTTATTACCCTTCACAGATGAACGCAGAAGTGCAGCAAGAGTTGTTGATGCTGCTGCGTAGCCAGCAAAGGGAGTTAACTGAGCTCCGTGGGCAGATCGAAGCCATGCAGAGCTCCATCATGGCCCAAGTGGAGCACGTTCTCACCAACCACCAGGAGCAAGAGCGTATCCTTTCAGACGTTTGTTATGCATTACCACCCACAAAAAATTCAAGGGAGATTTGGCACGCACAATGCCAACACTAAAAGAAATTTTCTATAACGCCTGGATTATATGAACCTTGACCTTTGATGACCTCAGAACGCCGACTAGAGCGGATCCTGGCGGAAAGTCAGAACCACCAGCAACAGCTCAGCCAGGCACTTTGCTCCTCCCTCACCAACAGGATGGACAAAGTGCTACGAGAGGAAATGAAGAAAACCGTTCCATCAAGTAAGAAGGCGCAGAATGTTTTCTCTAGCTCTCCAGCAGCAAACTACTGCACATACAGATAGCGATGACTTTCAAAGCAGAATGTAGCCATTGGTAAATTACTCGCAGCATCACTACGTTTATTCCACAAAAGAGGTGGCTCTCCTGTGGCATCTTGGTAGAACATTTTTGGGCTTGACGTATTTTCATTTATTTTTCGTTTGTGATTACATGTGGCTGAATTTTATTGCATGAGAAGGTTCAAAGCTGAAAGATGGTCCTTTTATTAATCCCACTCTGGAATTTGCATCGTAACAGCAGACAAGTGGATAATGCAGGAGCAGGCATTCCAGTTAAAGTACAAAAATGTGTAAATGTTCAGTAGGAAATAATATACAAGTGCAGTTGGGCATGGTATTTACATGATTGTACCTTTGAAAGTGCTGTGGAATGTGGATTCTTTGACATATATGATACATTGCACAGTGTATGATAATAACCCAACAGTAATACACCAGCACATTATTGATATATGGCACAGTATACAATCTTATTATAGCAATAATACACCACCTCTGATTTATTGCACTGTGTCTAATGACTTAATACTGCAAATAAAGGAGGCAAAGTAAACAAACACTCCGGCTTGCTGCACAGAGAAGTTACTTTGGATGCAGCAAGAGTAAGCATGCAGATTCCTGCAACAGCAACTGGAAAAAATGGTAGATACTTTTAAGTAATTATGCATTTTGAAAGCTTCGATACAAGAGCTTTAACCATTTGGAGGTATTTATATTTCGACTGTAGAAGAAAAATCCTAACCCATAAATGCTGCATATTATATCGTAATCTTAATTTCAGGTCATACCAGCAAGCTTTTCTTTAGTTCTTGCTCCCCTAAAAGCCCAAACCTGAGGAAATAAAGTGAAGTGATGCGAATATAACAAAACACAGGCTGTGACCAGGTGGTGGTGCTACAGTACTGTTTATTTATTGATTGATTGGCTGACCGACACAGAAGATTAAAACAGGCTTCAGAAACTGCGCTTTAATGTCTACCCATCTTTTGAGTCTTCTCCGCCCACCCGCCATCATTTTAAAGCAAATTTAAAACCTCCGCTGCCCACTACACAAACCTTAGTGCTATCATTTTTTATACAAGGCGACATGAGAGCTGGAATGCTTTGGCAGTAAAATTGACTGCACAGAAAATGTATACTTTTACAACCCTACATTATATTTATTAGGAGTGGTCATGTTCTATCAGAGGACCGAACTACTTTATAGGGTCAGCGGCGGTGCTGATGCAGCATCCTTGATATAAATCAGCTATAAAAACGTCCTTTTAGCAGGGTGCTCAGAGTTTAAGTAATTCCGATCTACTTGCCACACTAACTTAATCTGTCATTTAATTTAGCTTTGACGCCAAGGAATAAAGGCACAAACACAAAGTGCACGCCAGGCTCTGCATCAATAAATCACGCCCTTTGCATAAAGATGAATAAAATATAATAATAGAAGCCCGAGGTGGCTGTGACGGTAAAATTAACCCGTCTTTGGAGGAAAGCTTTTTGCACCTCACTTCTGCTCTTCCAAGGATCTCCCTGGTCTTCCTTTTTTCTCTGGCCTTGATAACATGCGTAATTATTGAGGAACTGGTGCTAATCAGTTTTTGCTCAATTTTTCCACCTGTGTTTTTAGCAATCTCTAAGAGTCTGGAGCCGGTGACGAGTCAGATGAACAACACGATTTCTACGAAACTGACAGCAGTAGAGGTCACCCTGAAGGACAATGTCAGCAAGGTGGTTAAATCCAAGGTAGGTGGCTGACTCGCTGTTTGTCAAGTTATCTGTGCAGTGAATACCTGGATGAAGCAGCAAGGTTAGCCCGTAGCCTTCAGAAAAAGCTAGCCTCGTTCCCTTTTACACTCAGATTAAAGCAACAATATGCAACTTTTTAGCATAAAATATTTAATTGTTCAACATCACAACTTCGAAACTTAGCTCCAATCATCTCCGGATGTTTTGATAAAACAACAAATTCAACCGTATCGGAAACATCTTTCAATTGCCTGTCTCTGGTGAGAGTTGCATAGAAAGGTTGCATAGCATTGCTTTAATGGTAACCAAATGAAGAGATTTAGGAATTTGAACAATTTGGACAAAAGCAATAGTTGACATGATCTTGAATGGTAAAGGGTTAAAGTAAAACTACCAGTTTATTAACACGGTACTGCCTGTAGAGTGCAGACACTATTACATTCAAATCAATAGGAAGATTTCATTATCCCTTAAGGACTTTTGTATCGGAATTTTTTTTTTCTTCCTCTGACCGCTTGTGTTTGTCCCGCTTTCCAGAACATAACAGACGCCATTGGCCGCTCTGCAGCTGAGGCGATGCAGGGGCCCATTCAGGCGGCCTACAAAGACGCCTTCCAGAGCATCGTGCTGCCCGTCTTCGAGAGAAGCTGCCAGTCCATGTTTCAGCAAATCAACGACAGCTTCAAACAGGGAACACAAGAATGTAAGGGCAGCGTGGGCTGATTGCGGAGCACCTAGAAATCAATAACCCACACGACACTAATACAACACATGCTGAATGAGTCCAATTAGTAACCTTGTGTGCCCTTGTAGTAATCTGAACAAAAGATTGAACCAGAGCCTCTCGGCAGTCGTGCTTGTGCATCGTGACTGGTCTCCCTATTGATGTCCGTAGTGGTGCTTTCGTCATGCTGGTCTGTATTTCCAGCTCAGAAAATTGGAGTCTGTGTATCTGGAAGTCTTAACGAAATAGCCGTCTCTTTGACAAAGCTCAGGGACAGCTTTTGTCGAGGTGCGTTTTCACACGAGCCGCGGCACTGCTGTGTTGATAAGCTGCCTCCTCGAGCTGAGGTTGTGCTCGCACTCACCTCTGCAGTCTCGCACAACGTCTTGTATTTTTCCCCCTTTTTTAAAACGTTTTTATTTTCCAGATTGACAGGCTGTCGTCATGTTTACAAAAGGGGAGGGGTTGGTAAACAAGGAGGTTACAATGCCTCCCTGACTGTGTACTCTATTGAGGTTTTTCCAATTTAAATTTAATCCATATTCAAGTTCAGGGCTTAAGGATGTGTGTAAATATTGACAGCAGCCTCAGCATCCGGCTGCTCTGTAACTGCTCATGTCTCTGCCCAGATTTTTCTCTTTGTTGAACCTTTGATCGTCACATGGGTTTTAGTAATGAACATCTTTGCAAGATATTACTGTTCATTTTTGGCTGAGAGGTTTAAGTTACAGTAGTTGTTTTTGATTAACTGGACTGCAGCATATTAAAATGTGTAAGTGAAATTATTGTCGCCAATTTAATGTAATGTAGGTATTCCCTCATCACCAGTTACCACATTGTTAATAATGAGTGATTAACTGGAACCATGACCTTTTGAAACCCAGAAAAACACTGCAGCAAAAGTTTAGTTCAAAGCGGCAGTGCGCTGCTCCCCAAAACACGGAGGCCTGGTTTGCTTATGAGGACTGATTACCTTCACAATATTTGATCCAGTGTTATGTAAACAGTTTTTATCCACCTGCAATCTCCAGCAGGAAATGGCCTGCTTAAGTCCCACGTGATCCTCAAGAATCCACATCCTGCAGACTTGATGTGAGAGGATTATTACGCCAGCATCTCTCGGGGGGATTTTGTCATTGCATTCTGGTCACATTGTGGCTTTGTCCCAATGATTTGCTTCGATTGTGCTGATTTGGTTATTATTCCCTTGATTCTTTGCACTCTCATTATTAATTAATTTGACGCTTGTAAGGTCACTTTGGTGTTACTGACTACTTTTTTGCTCTGGTTCACCTCACGGGCAGAGATGGTGCAGATAAATGATTTCGTCCTGTGAATGGAGTGATGTGACCGGGGATGGAGTGCCTTTGCGGGCACCTAATTTTGAAAACTGACCTGAAAGACGCAAGGTTGAGCCGCAATAGTTGTCCTCCTGAGTGGCTGCAAACTGCTTTGGTGGCCATGTTGTTGCTTATTGTCGTTGGATTGCAGTCCTGCCTCATATTTGTCAAATCATCTGAAGTTAGTGGTAGAAGCAGGACATGAGAAACAACTGGGCAGAGTTTTTCTTTCAAGCCGTGTTAAACAGAGCTGTATATTTTTCACTTTTTGGGCGTACTTCCAATGTTAGCTGATTGAACAAGAGATGTTTGATTGGTCAGGGTACATTAACTTTGTGGGCCTCATCATCAGGTGGCCGTAGTTATTTGTGGAGGTTTTGATTATGCAAAGTAATGTACGGTTTGTTTGGATCTCTGTAAAGAAAACACCACTGAATCATTGGCACATAAAGTGAGATTGAATCGAGGCCTGAGACAAGACTGCCATCGTCAATCACGGCTGCCTCTTAATTCTCAGTGGGCCTGGCATTACGGCCACCCTTTCATACCACAGAGAGTCATTTGTTTCAATATGAATATCACAATATTAGTCACTGCAGCCCGGAGTGTGGGTTTTTTTGTGTGTGCGAAGATGAGAAATGATCGTGTCTCGACCGTCGTCCCTGCAGACATCCAGCAGCTCGAGGCCCACGCAAAGAACCGGAAGCAGAGGGAGCAGGAGGCCCGGGACCCCATGATCGACCGCCTCCAGCAGATGATGGACGGCTTCCAAAGCTCCACCGATCAGCTGGCCAACAACGTCACGGCCAACGTCCGGGCAGAGGTCCAGCACCAGATCCAGATGATGGTGGGAAAGTAGGTGTCCGCAACTCGCCTGTCAGCGATCGCAGCACGAAACTCCCTCCTGCATCAGGGAGGACTTTAAAGTTGGAAAGTTAATGTAACCTTGACATTTTGAGAATCGAATCTCCCGTGTGCACAGTTGTCCTGTTTCAATTACCGCGTCCTCATTAGCTATTTATCTTAATTCAGCCTCATGCTAGCACTGTCCACCACAAAGGTCATAATGCTGCAGGTGGCCATTGTATATCTATATTAGACATGCCCTAAAAAAAATCCCTTTGCCGCCCGACCTGACGGCATTGATATTCTAAGCATACATTTTGAGTAGCCAGTATGCATATTAGCCGCCGCCTTTGCCAGCAATTTGGCATTATCCGCTGCCTATTGAGCAGGTATGTAATGGGTCAGAGAGAGAGGAAACAAGCAAAGCTTAATCCTGGGGCTAATGTAAGACCATAAATTCGATCAAGTCTCTCGTTCCCTCCACAATTAATTGCACGGCCTCTGGAGTTTATAGATTTGTCGGGGGTGGAGCGAAACAAAGCCAACTTGCTCTCTGTAAACTTTAGAGTCTTAAAGCAAATGACAGGACTGTGTGACTATTTCATGTGCGCAGTCTGAATTACTGGGTCACGGATTATTCGAGATTTGACGAACCCTTCATCGTGTCCATCTCCTCCCCTCCAGTTTGCAGGAGTCTATTCTTAGCCACGTGCAGCGCATTGTCAAAGGGGAGGTGGGCCTGGCCATGAAGGAGCAGCAGGCGGTGGTCACCTCCAGCATCATGCAGGCGATGAGGTCGGCGGCCGGCACGCCCGTTCCCACCGCTCACCTCGACTACCAGACGCAGCAGGCGAACATCCTCCAGCTCCTCCAGCAGGGACAGCTCAACCAGGCCTTCCAGCAGGTATCACACACGCACACACAGACACGCACAAATAAGATGACAAACTTCACACCGCTGCCACTGCAGTACAGGCGTATTTTACAACTTGAAATGAATGCAGACACGCTCGTGCAACTTGAAATTATGCAGCGACGCTGACACACGTAGTGGCTCACAATTTAATTTAATGCCTGACTTACCTCTGTGCATCAAAGATCATTGCGGCAAGGAAAAGTCTTGTAAGTTGTTTGTGGTCAGAACTGAGATGTGATATCCATTTTTACGGCAGTCTGAGATTGAATTATTCTTTCTTTTGTGTGCTCCATTGTACGCAACATGTGGCTGAACTCGGGCCTTTCATTTGTAAGGTTTTTTCTACTAGAGGCCCCTTTCTTATCAAATGAGATATTGTGGCGAAATGCTAATATTTCTCCCATTGTTGCCAGTGTTCCTTTTCTATTAAGAAGCTGCGATAGATTAACCGTGCTCCTCACATCTGTCGCTCGATGTTCGGCTCCGCAAAACCTGAGACTTTGTCTTTTTAGGTGAACAAACTCAAAAGCCAGCCACTATTGGAAACTACTAGCTACTCTTATTAAGCACAGCGATTAATGCACAAATGGGTATCAACTGAAACGAGGCCGAGGCCAAAAATCCATATCAAAGCTTCACCCATGCCCTCAAATAGACTCGGTATCCTTTTTATGATTATAGTTTGGTCCAAGAATGTCAAACATTCCTATATTTGTTCATGAATAAAATGTCTGTAATAATTTCTCCGCAGGCTCTGTCGGCAACGGATCTGAACCTAGTCTTGTACGTGTGTGAGACCATCGACTCCCAGCAGGTGTTTGGTCAGCAGCCCTGCCCCCTCAGCCAGCCCGTGCTGCTCTCACTCATCCAGCAGCTCTCCTCCAACCTCACAACCCGCTCTGAACTCAAAATCAGGTGAGCAAAACCAAAATATGTCTATTTTCAACAGGACTCAATAAAGGTTTTTGCAAGTAACACTCACAACACTGCTCACTTAGAGGTTGAATTCCTCATGGAGATGTCCGGCAGTGGCTAGTTTTCCTCAACCCCAGCAAATGAAAAATAAGCTACAAGAGTTTAAATGTTGTCAGCTTTTTATTAGCTCTCTTCATATTGACTAAATCAATCCAAGATACATGATTGTGCCTAACCTTGTTGCTTTTTATTGAGCAAGAACATCAGACCCGCTCAGACCCCCTCTTAAGCTCGCTCGTCCACCCATTTATTCACAAAGAAATAGAATACCTTTATAATATTCAAGGACTGCCTTGAATTGGCTGTCGTGTTTATACTGTGAGCACCTCACATGGAAGATTCCATCTTCAACTCCAATGTTATGACAAAGTTGTTTTTTGGTACGTGAAGAATTGTAAAGGATTTTCGGATATTAATTGTTTCAATACTGAAGCAGCAAAGTAGGTTGCATAAAGAGATTATTTCTACTTTTAACTATTGGATTTTTAAAATGTCTTCTCTAAGTTTGGCACGACAACTTCAAAAGTCTCTGAACTCGCCAACTTACTCCGTTTACTCTGGATGACTAACATCCAAAAGTTCAATTTAAAATCCTGTTGAACATCATACATTCTTTTCAAACAGCCAGCAGAATATAGACTGCTTTCATAATTTATGATAGTTTCTAATTTATGCACCTTTAGAAAAAACCGTCACACATATTTTCAGCGACGGTATCTGCTGTGGAGGATGCGCACGTGTAGTTGAATACGTAATTGTGGGGGATGTGATTGTAATGCAGTCATTGCACAAACGGGAGCGGAAAAATGATAAGGGTTGAAAGGTGCAGATAAGGTGCTAGCAATTAGGTTTGGTAACCTTGCAGCTGGCTTAGCTTTCCACCACCTACTGTACCGTTACTTGATGACCTGTCCATATATGCAAGGAAGAACAAGACCTGTCCATGTATTCAATGAAGAGAAACATGATTTTTCCATGTATTCAATGAAGAAGAACTTGACCTGTCAATGTATCCAATGAAGAAAAACATGACCCGTCTGTGTATTTGATGAAGACCTATATCTTCAACATGTTCATGCATTCAGCGAAAAATGCAATATGTTCAACAAAGAAGAACTACTAGTAAACAACATTGGAGGACATTGTGCAGGTCTTATTTTTCTGCATAGAATCTTTTCCATGCGGCTGGGTCGCCGTGAATAGAGAAAAAAAAGACTGGAGGCCATGAGGATAAACACGGCTTAAAGGAAGACGACAATGCAGGTGATGGTAGAGTCCAGACGAGACGATCAACCTCTCATTTGAAGGACAAAAACTTTGGCAATGGTTGCTCCAGTGACGGACTGGGCCATAGGCTATTTGGGGCAAATGCGTCCGATTGTTCAGAGTCACAGCGTCAGGCAGCAGCCAAACATGAGTCAGCCGACAACCCCCTGCTCTGACAACGTGTGTGTGCCGTGTTCTGAGTGGCCAGTCTGGTACAAAATTCCCAGGCCACTTTTTTGCCCCAGTCCGTCCCTGGTCGGTTCCTGCAGTGTTTCGACGGACTGCAGTGTGTTTAGCTCCATCTTCTAGGTACTGCACCACTATGCTAGGTGGGACCATACAGATCCGCTTTGGTACCTTTTTACTTGGGAAACGTTCTGTGCACTATATATATACTATATACACTATATATTCTGTGCAGTGTCCCAGATATGCAGACTTGAAAGCATTCTTGCTAACTTCA
>CAESWR010000277.1:34868-47166 GCA_903171835.1 Mullus surmuletus | reverse complement strand
AAAACACAGTGGTACTGTGCCGGCAATCGCGACTTCCAGACCATCTCAAAGACACGACGAGACACTGAAGGAGCCTCCGTCTACGTTTATATCTTTATAACATAGCGCAGCATCAAACCCACAGTGAGCCAGGTGCATTGTGGGATACTGAGTACTGAGTGAAATCAGTCCTGGGTTCTGATTGCTGTTTCATTTCTCAAAGTCAGACAGAAGCCACAAACCACAACCTTCCCCTCGCATTCTGCTGCCAAAGTAATACTTGGTAAGAGGGGATAAAGGCCACGCCCACTGGCTCCGCCCACAAACCCATCCTAAACTTCCAGTCGGATGTCGCGGAGAAGATATCCAACATCTTGCCTCATTCGGAGACACTTTTTGTCCCCGGGAACTAATAAGAGAGTTTGCTATAAAAATCTGTCAGTGTAGAAAAAATAATAATGCCTCAAATTCAGTGTTGCTGACTAATCATTGACACATCTGAGGCTCTAACAATGATGATAATAATAATAATAATAATAATAATAATAATAATAATAAAATCCTCCTTGAATTACATTTTATGGAAATTATTTGACTTATTGTATTCTTTTCAATTAAAATACTGTGGAGTTACGTTAAAAAAACCTGGCATTTATAGGGTTAAAATCCCCCTAAATAATCAATATTTGATATACATATTCCAGGCTGAAGTTGATTAAAAACATTGACTCATTTGAAGTAGAAAAAATATGAATATATGTTAAGGAGGGGATGTTCTTCGTTCTGAGGGAGGATTGAGAAGGTTATTTTTAATGAACTCTCAAGGGTTAAAGCTGGGGAAAAAAAGCATGTTTACATTGGATTACATTTGCCGTGTCGTCACTGAATATTGTATCAGTGTGCACTAATACCTCGCACTGCTGCGCCGGCTCGTAACGAACGCCATTATGCGGCGGCGTTTCTCTCTCGGGACTGGAATCCTCCGCACAATAATGAAAATTGCTCATCGAGGCGGATTCCTGACGCTCAATGATCCCATCTGAGCCCCACGACTCCGACTCTCCTCGCGGCCCATTAGACTATTTGTTGCTTTCACAGGAAGTTGGTACGACCTCCTGTCTGCTGAGCCTCTTCCTTTGAGCTTGTAACATTTTAATTGCTCTTTTTCCTGCAACCGGGGCGATCGGACGGGGGCCTCGGGGCTCGTCAACGGCAAATGTCCGGTGAACCTTCACGGAAGCAGGAAGCCGAACCTTAATGCAAAAAGAGTCATCAAGCCTATGGAATCTATCCATCCTTGGCTGCAGTTCCTCCCTCCGCCTGAAGAGGGCAGTGGGGGGACAGACTCCAGCATTAACCAATCCCTCTCTCCCTCAAACATAAAAAAAAGAAAATAACGAGGAGGGAACACGGCCACCAAATTTATTGTTACAGTCAGTTTGTGTGCGATTTAATGAGCCAGCCGAGGACAAAGAGGAGAGGGAACATAAAGGAGCTGCAGAAGAGAGTTGCGTTCACAGGTAACGAGCGGCGGAACGCAACCCGGCTCTCTCTACGCATCATTTCGTCCGACCGCAAAGTGAGAAAGCTTTGATGCTAAGAACAGTTCAAATATTCTTAAGACATTTATGGTTGCATCTGGGGGGCGTTTTTGGTGTCCTTTGTGTTGTTTTTTTGTGCTGAAAGGAAAAAAAAAATCTGTCAAAAAAATTGAGTTTTGCTGCTATTGTTGTTTCTTACAGCAAAGTATTGACAAAAAAACTGTGTTTTGAACCGCGCGACGCCAAAGGTTAATTGGTCTAAGAGGTCGTTAGGATCAACCCCGAGGGGCAGAATGTCGGTTTACTGTGGAGGCGATTGACTGGAATCCCTCACATAGGATTCACCCTCTGGGGATTAAGAATGACTCCATGACGATCCATCCCATAGACATTTCATGGATCAGCAGACCGCCTCTGACACGGCCCGAAAGCGACTGTACAACAGATTAATTTTGCACAATGTTAGAATTTATACGTCTGGTTTTGGAAAGCGGCGTCGCCTCACTACATTAGTCATGATGTGGGCCTTTTCCACGTTTTAATTATGGATCCCGTAATCCTGCTGGGTTCAACGCTGCTGAATCAACGCGCTGCTTCCTGAGCCGCGGCAACGCAGGTTTTTACTCATTTCCATTTTTTGATTCGAGTCGGCCCCCGCTCGCCGCGGGGCCGAGCCGGATGCCAACAGCTCTGCAATAACGGCGCGAGTGCCCGAGCGGCGCGCCAAATCACAGAGATAAACAACCCTGTCAAAACTCAAAACCTGCCGTTAAAAAAAAAGAAATTGATCTGAGAAAACAACTGCCGAGTCATCGGGTGATCGGCTCCATATTAAAGCTATCGTGTGGGGAATCTGCACCCTCTAGCGGTGAGTTTGAATATGGCAACCAACTAAACATCATCGCCTCACCGTCCTGAGACCGCCGACTTAATCTCTGCTTCTATCTTTGAAAACTTCTTCCCTTATGCTGCGCCGAAAAGCATTTGCAAGGAGTTAGCTTAGCAACCGCGTCAACATAGTGCTGCAACATTGGTGGAAATATGTTGACTCATCGTTGGGTTTGATGAGTCACCAATAAAGACGTTCCAATCCATCATGACCACCTGCTCAAGCCCTCAGCTGTCGAGCTCGAGACCCCTGAAGTTGAGCCGTGGTCTCCACTAGACACGCATCAACATAACATAGCAACTGTGTCAACCTCTCCTGACCCATTCTTTGCTTGGTGGTCCAGTTCCTGATGCTCACTAGAGACACTTTTTGCAGGTGAGGTCACAATTTGGCCCTCTGCTGCTAACACATCAACCTTGAGAAGAAAAATGCTCAATGATGCTCTTCCACTAATGGGTGACCGGAAATAGAAAGAATCTAACCGTTACATTTCCATTTTTCCTAATAATCACATCAAAAACTAACACACAATGCACCTTTAAGCGAGAAGGTTCTGCCAACCATTCACCCGAAGCTGACGAGACGTGCTCTGATACTCTGTGAGATAAAAAAAACTGAGGAGCTGCAGCGCTCTCGGCATCTTGACGTCTTGCCAAGGCCGAGCGAGGAGGGCGACTCCAGACTCCAGATATCGGCTTTCCCATTTGGGAAAAACCTCTGTGGATTTGAAGCTGCTTGATGGCGTCCAAGAGGGAAGAAACACAAGGTTTTTGGATGTTACACGCATCGGCCACGCCATGATTTCCCATGTTTGAGAAGGATGCACGCTATGAATGTTTGAGGTCACGCTCGTCTACAATGGAGGACTTGACGAGGGGAAAAAAAGGGAACGCATGAAATATTCAAAGTGACGAAGCAGTGGGAGCGGCGCTGACGGCGACACTCACTGGAAGCAGTCTCGCTGAGTGGAGACGTTCTTCAGGTACTGCTTCAGAGCCTCGCAGAACTCGCCCAGCTTCTTCTGGGAAACCACCATCTCCTGGCGAATCAGCAGCAAGGACTGTGGAGACAGACGGAGAGGAGATACACATGAAGGAAACTGACTAAACTTTGCATCTGGATACTTTTATTTTGGGGTTGAATTACAATTATTTCTAGTTCTATGCTTTTTTGCAGGTCATTGTGTCCTCAATATTTCAGCTTTTTTGATATCAGATGTCATTACTTCATGGTTTCTTTCATTTCTTTGCTTGAGTGAAATGTTAAAGTGACTTAATTTGGTAAAAAAATAAAATAAAAACAACCTAAAAAGTGACTTAATTGGGTAAAAAAAAAAGTTCTGGTGTTGGAAAAATAGTATCATGACATGTGGAAATTAAAAAACAGAAATCTTTGGTGGAGAGGCTGCTTTTGGTACAATTCTTTTTTTAGATCCCCCCCCCCCCGACACACCTGCAGAAAACAACATCTGTGTGGAACAACTGCACATCCTTTATTCATCTGTGAATAATAAAAAATGGAACACACCCCCCTCTGATCCTTCTATTGAGCCGCAGAGGAACGTCATAAAGAGACGAAAAGGCAGAACTAGAATAAGTTCACGTAAGAACCAGGGCGGCGCCCCGCCTCGGACCCCGGACAGGCCGCTCAGAGGCCTTTCCCAAAATCAGACAGTTTTTTTGTGCTGCTCTTTGATGTCAACGTCCAGCTCAGCACAGCTGCACATATCCTAACAGACAGTGAAACAAAGCATAGTGTGAAGCGTGAGTGTGTGTGTGTGTGTACACACTGTGTGAGCAGTCGTGGTGCAATTAGCGCCCCAAGGAATTCTTGCAATAATTTGTAACCAAAGCAGCTGATGGTTTTGATCAGATGGGATTAGCTGCACTCTCCGGCTTCAGATGTGCCGTCCTTACTGTAGCTCACTACAGTACAATTAAAAATTCATCCACTATGACCTAGATAACAGCAGCAGTGGCTCACAATACACACACACATTTCTCATTCTCCTGTACTACACACACACACACACACTTGGAAAAGCACTTAAATGTCATCTACAGTCATGAGAGACAGACTCTCATTTTAGACGAAATGCATTCATGCTAATTCTCGCCCATTCCGCTGCTTTGGTAGTAATTCATTTTTTATGCCGACGTAACTCAGCGCTTCCTGAGCTTGTGCGAAAGCGGCCGGCTCCAATCACACTTCATTTATTTTGAAAATTAACACTCTATTTATTATTCCTCCTCCATATACATTTTCTACAGCCTGCAGCTTTGGGAAAACTCCAGCAAAAAAAATAAAAAAAATAAAAAAATAATAGCGGTTTGATCAAGGGTAGTGTATTCTCTGGTGGTGACTGGGGTAACCATGGCAACAAAACTAACAATAAAAATGTGGTGAAATCCCAGAGGAAATTAACGGGGACCTATATCACTTTGTCATGCTGTCATGTAGAAACCCGGTTCAAACCGAAAACAAGTCCCAAGACTTCCAACTTTCGCAGGTGAAATTGGAATTTTTCGGACTCCTGCATTTTTACCCAGCAGCAGTTTCCAACCAACTCCGTCATGAGTGTGTTTTGCCTGGAGCTGCATTGTGTCACCACGAGCATCCAGAACATCTGGACATCTCAGCAGTAAATGATTCATACAATTGCCTTTTGTGGAAACCAAAATTCTTGTTCTTCTTATTTAAACCCATTTCAATCTGCGATTTAAAGGGACAGTTCAACAGTTCACTTTGGGATTTTGATCTGAGTCAAAGTCTACTGGGGATTTGGTTTCATGAATTGCCCAAAATTGGACTAAAAACAGAAATTTTGCTGATTGAATATGACGAAAGCGACTTAGCTACGGAAATTTGAATCAAAAAGACACAATTTCATCAGCAGGGAAGGTGGTGAATAT
The DNA here is from genome assembly GCA_903171835.1 of Mullus surmuletus. NCBI lineage: Eukaryota > Metazoa > Chordata > Actinopteri > Syngnathiformes > Mullidae > Mullus > Mullus surmuletus. The sequence continues at coordinate 41,845 of CAESWR010000277.1, read as the reverse complement.
GAGTCCTGATGGCAAAATGCTGAGATGAGAAAGAATCCAAAGCAAGCGTGCGTTTGATTATTTGCTCTAAAAAACATAGAAATACAAATAGATTTCAGTTAAGACGTCTCTCAGGTTGCAGTCAGATTCCTTTAAAGAACCTTTCCAGGCTTTTACAGATCGATGGCTTGGTCAACTCCATCCTGAACCTGTCCATCAGGGAGATGCTGGTCCTCTCCTTGTCATCCAGGACTGGCAGGACTAGCAGAAGGTCCCTTTGAGCCTCCTCCAGGTGATCCAGCAGACTGGATTTTTGGAAACGACTTCTCCTCCCCCCACTGGTGTTGCATGTTGACCTGGAACAGACCAGCCTCCATCCAGGAGTTCTCCCCCATCGTCGGTGCCAGCTCCCTTTTTTTCTCCTTCGACCCAACGTCGCAGCCGCTTAACTTCAAAGAGACATCTGCTCCATCTGCTCTCCATCTCCCTGCGTTTGATCATCTCCGCCTCCAGGACCTTCTCAAGCCAAGCCGTCTGGACGGCTTTCTGGCTCTGCGTTATCGAGTCTTGCTTGTTTTTCCTCGGACTTGTTTGAGGACCTTGGCGTGTTTGGGCTCTTGCTGGCTCTGCTCTCACTGTTTCTGGCTCTGGAAGTTCTCTCTCACATTCTTCAGAGAGCACTTTGCCGTCCCACAGGATCTCTCACCCTCCTTGCATTCTGTGTCCTGAATTCTCTCCAGAGGCGCAGTGTCCGGTTGGCTCGCCAGAGTTGCTGTTGCGTCTCTTCACATTGAGACCGGATGAATGCTTCCTCCTCGTGTAAAGGAAGGAGCTTTGAGGGCATCACGCTACACGTCAGATGAAGAGCCATTTTAAACTCTTGATGTCTGTGTTCACATCAGGCAACTCTGGGCGTGTGACTGAAAAATAATTGCGAGGCTAGGAACAGAGCAGGGGTTCCACATGTGTTCCAAGCTGGTGTATGTGCATCAAAGGTGGATCGGGTGTGTTGTTAGCAGCGCGTGATGAGCTAGGAACATAATAGGTGCTTTTACTGTTCCTTGCACCACTTGCTAGTTAAGGTGTATCAAAAGACAATTGGGTAGGAACATTAACAGGTTATTGTATCGTGTCCCTGGCACCACTTGCTAGCCTGAGTGAATAAAAGGTGAATTGGGTATGTTCCTAGCAACGGATGCTAGGCTAGGAACATAACAGGTGCTTTTAACTCTTCCTAACATTACTTGCTAATTAAGGTGTTTCAAAGGACAATTGGGTCCGAACATAAACAGGTTATTGTATTGTGTTCCTAGTACCACTTGCTAGCTTGAGTGCATCAAAGGTGAATTGGGTATGTTCCTAGCAGCAGATGCTAGGCTAGGAACAGGTGTATCAAAGGAGAATTGGGTAGAAACACAAGTTATTTCATTGTGGTGCTGGGAGCAGTTAACATCACCTGAATTGGGTGTGTTCTTTGAAGAGTCTTTGAAGCAGCAGTTCCGAGACTCTGAACAGTGTGAGTTTGATGTGTTGCGAGCACAATCAAAGCTGAAGTTGATTTGTTCCTAGCAACAGGTGCTGGCCTGCTGGATTGTTTTTCTCCTCGCTACACAGGCCATCTCCTCTCTGATTGAATTCGGGGGGATCTGCGGGTGAAGCTGCTACCATCTCTAAACCAGTTAGGTTCTCTGTGGACGCCACTTTGTTTTCTTTCACATCCCATCTCTTGACAAAACCATCATCTTTATGACACGGTGAACACACACAAACACAAACACACACACAAACACACGATTCTAGATTGAACATTACATAATATTACATTATGCTGTAACAGGAAGTTGCTTTTGGCGAAAGAGAGATCTATATTTAGCAGACATCAGCAGCTCCCAGAGCCTGTTAGAAGGTACGCGACACATCTGCATCCACTCGTGTCTTCTCCTATTGCTGTAATTGTCTCTTTTATTGGCATGTAATGACAGTTCATCTCCCGACGACGCTGTTTATCTGCCGCCATTAACGCAAATTGCTGTCACGAGGTAACAGTATAACTGCGGCATTAATCTGCGAGGAACAAACACCTGGCAGTTTGTCAGAGGATGCGGGGGGTGTTGAATGTGTGTGTGTGGTTTTACGAGGTAGTGATTCGCATTCATTACGTGTGATGCCCCCCGACAAGCCGGCAGAGCTACGACTGTACATGCAGACGGGGGGGCAAACACACATGCACAAAGAGGGCACGTCACCCCCCCAACTCAATTAGAAACACTACATTGCCCAGCAGCCTCTGTTAATCCAATCACTAACACTCCATTAACCACCCGGCCCCCCCGGACCCCCTCACACCGGCTGCCCTCTGACTCTGTGGCCCCGCAGATGTGCTATTTTTTCGGCCATATCTGAGAAGACAATGTCCATACGTCCATTAGAGGTAATGGGCTTGTTGGAACCCGTCCAGTTCCAGAACCAGCTCGACCTCTGCGGGTCGCCGGTGTGTGGGAGGGCCGACACAGACGCACATACACACACACACACACACACACACACACACACCTATGGGCAATTAAAGCCCACAATTAACCTGCATGTTTTTGGTCTGTGGGAGATGCCGCAGCCCCACAGGGAACCCGAAAGCCCCAACCTTCTCGGCGGGAGGTGACAGCGACGCCACAGTAACCGCGGCGCCGCTAATGACTGTGTTCCATTTCAGTCCTGAGGTGGAAAAAAACAAAAAAATCGGCACATTTGATTGATGTTTGTGGACAAGTTGATGCGAAAATCGACCAGAATTTTCACAATGGACATCATGTTGTATTGAGGAAGACGTGACTGAAGCCATAAACCGATTGGAAAATATGTCGAACGTTGTTTTCTGCCAAGTTCGGCATATTTTCTTCTTCTGCACACAGAAAAGCTGCAGCTTGCCATCATAGCCCGCAAAGAGGAAGACACTGTAAACAATGATATAAACAAAGCCTGTTTTAGAATTTGGAGGAAATTAGCTTTGCAAATGTTTTCTGAGGGGGAGGTGTGCATGTGGAGTGTTATTGGTCCCCGGGGAAAAACACACACACACACATGCAAACACAAACTTTGTTTACAGGAGAAAAGTCTGATTCGAGTACAAGTAAGCAGATCGTGGTTTGTTTCCAGTGATGTGACTCATGTGCACGCCGATACCCCGGAGGACCCCAACCGTGCCAACATGGCTGCTCGCACTGGAAACACAAACTGGTCAGAACTGGACGGGGCGGCGTCGGATTTTTGTGATCGCAAAAACACCCAAAGCTGAGTGAGACTGAGGATTTGTGAAAATGACTGTCAGGTTTAAATCAATTGTCACTACATCGTGTTGTCAAGTTATAGCGATGGAAAAATAAATATAATAGAATAAATATAGACGAATTACTGCACTGCAATGTCCTCCAGTGAGCCAGGAAACAAAACCACCCCCCACCCCGGCCCCCCCGTCTATTCAACTAAGAAGTGGGACACTGCCAGGAATTTGACTTCCATTGATTTTGAGGTCAGCTCCAACCACTTCTCCAGCTTTTGTCCAATTTGCTGCAGCTGGTTTTTGGGGTTTTTTGTTCGCGGATGTAAGGACACCCACTGGCACATTCAAGCCGGTTGTGACATGAAAAAAAAGTCATTTTAAATCCTGACAATCGCACAAAATGTAACGCGATGATCACTTTCTATCAAGGACAGGTAGAGCACACTGCGGTGTGTGTGTGTGTGTGTGTGTGTGTGTGTGTTTAATATGCCACAGTGTGGGATGAGATCCCACCGGGTATGAAAATGAGAGTAGCAGGAAGATGTGTGAGTATGTCTAGTAGGGGTGGGGGGTTAGGTCTTTCGTTACCATGGGAACTGGGAAATACTCACATACAGGTCTTCATCTCGCACTTGCTTTTGTTCGCAACCCCTCATCTCTCCCACACACTCCCCCGTTCCGTCTTTTCCTCCAGCCTTCCTTGGCGGCGCCTCCTCGCTTGCCCTACTTCCTGACACCTCAAAGCTCCGCAGCGTTCCTCTCTTCCTTGGAAGTCCTCTTTTCCTCCCTCTCACCTCCTCTGTTCTCTCCCACTCCTCACTTTTCTGTCATTCTTCTCATCTCCCTCTCTTGTTCTTTGCCCTCCTCCCCTATTCTTCCTCTCCGGCTTTCTTCCCTCCTCTCGCTGGCGGCTCAAGGAAAACCTCATTTATTCAGATAATAATAATAAAAAAAAGGAAAAAGACAGAACCCCTTCATTAGTTGGGGGATCATTTGCATATCTCTCCTTGGGCTGCGACTCTCGATGGATGACTCCGGTGAGGTTTACAGCGTCCCGACTTGCTGACTGCAGCATCGGGAGGAGGAAAAGATACTTTACAGTAAGTAGCAGCTGTTCACTTACAAGTGAATGGGATGCTTTTACTGTCATAGCAGCCGCCAAAAGCTTCACTTAAAATGTATACACACACAGACACACACACACACACACATCCCAAGGCACAGTTTGAATCAGTGCTCACTAATAAAAAGTGCAGTCAGCTGACCAGAATATGCAAAACTATGACGATTAAAAGTATAGTCATACTACAGTTTAGGCAGAAACATTCATATGATTTTCTGGCCACTTGAGGGCAGTGTCTCTGTATGCCTTTGCGTTTTCTGGACTATAAGGGGTGTTATAAACATATGCTGCTTCCGAAATCTTTCTCTCACTTTGATTCCAGCGCTGAATAATCAAAAATATTCAGAGTGAAGTATGGATGTTGCATATTACTAAGAAGCAACTAAAAACTCATTAGTTATATCAAATAGTGGTAGTATACATACTGCCCTCCATCTGTGTTCGAATCTATACAAAACTGCTCTCTGACTGTTGGGCCGCTTTCAGGTTTTCATATCTTTAGAAGCACTGAACGCTGCACGTTATTGAGGCTATTTATAGCCATATACAGATCATCTGTTCAAAATGCGTTGTTCGTCCTGGAGTGCCCATATTTTGCATACAAATGTGCGATGCGTGTCACATACTGCCCTCCATCTGTGTTCTAATCTATACAAAACTGCTTTCTGACTGTTGGGCCGCTTTAAAATCACAAATCTATGAATACATTTGACTTTTTTTTTTTTAGGTTTTCATATCGTTGGAGGCACTGAACGCTGCACGTTATTGAGGCTATTTATAGCCATATACAGTACATCTGATCAAAACGCGCTATTCGTCCTGGAGAGCCCATATTTTGCATACAAATGTGCGATGCGCGTCACATACTGCCCTCCATCTGTGTTCTAATCTATACAAAACTGCTTTCTGACTGTTGGGCCGCTTTAAAATCACAAATCTATGAATACATTTGACTTTTTTCTTTTTAGGTTTTCATATCGTTAGAGGCACTGAACGCTGCACGTTATTGAGGCTATTTATAGCCATATACAGTACATCTGTTCCAAACGCATTATTCGTCCTGGAGAGCCCATATTTTGCATACAAATATGCAATGCGTGTCACATACTGCCCTCCATCTGTGTTTGAATCTACACAAAACCGTGTTCTGACTGTAGGGCCTTTTTAAAAATGCGAATCTATTAACACATTTTTTTTTGGTTTTTATATCGTTAGAGGCACTGAACGCTACACGTTATCGAGGTTATTTATAGCCATATACAGTACACACATCTTTATGGCGAGTACACTGGTTGTTTGGGCGTGTAAACCTGATGTTATCGTGCGGATCGGAAATCTCTGAGACCGTCGCCGCAGCTATAAACGTGTCCAAACGCGCTGCGTGAAATTGGAATAAACGGCTGCAGTGAAGGCTCGGAGGTTTCATAACGCACCAACGCGGAGGAGCCTCCGACCCACCCATTCATATTTCGCTCGATACGACGACACCGACAAACCCGTTTAGACGCGCGACTATTAATAGGGCTGTTAGAGTCGCCGCGCTCACCGGCAACGATCTATTTGTGCATCTAGAAATCTGGAAATGGATGTTTTGTACGGCCAGGAAGAGTTATTGAATCTATTCTGGCAGTTTACCCTCTGACACGCCGCACACCTGCCAAATATTAGTATTGACATTCACAGGGAAACACCGAGCCGCCGCCAGGAAGATATGACTGAAGCCGAAGCCGATGTCCTGATTCTGCAGCACCAGCTGAAATATTTCCAAGGCCATTTGTTTCCCCTCCATATGCCGTCTTTGCTCTTTTCATCTTTTTATCTGCTTCTCCTTGACAAACGCAGGACAAACATTCCCCCTGTAGACGCCGCTTCATCCCCACCGTTCCCTCTCCTCTCTTGTTCTCTTGCTCTCAAACATGCAGGATTTGTGTTTTTGTGTGTCTGAGAGCGAACGCCTTCGAAGGGATGGTTCAACCCCCCAAAAAAATGAAAAACAGTCTTTGCGGAGAATCTAAGCTATTCAACTATTCAAACAAAAAAGATACGTCTCTAAAACGCGCACTGAAATATGTGTGTGTGTGTTTGCATGTGTGTGTGTCAGGACCTTGATTATAGACGCTTGTATTTATATCATTGTGTGTGTAAATGTGTATTTCAGGGCTTTATTACTGCAGTTTTCCATCTCCTGTGTGGTTGTTTACGTTGTTGACCTTTTGACCTCCCGTTGTATTCATTGAAAGTGTACAATCAGGCCGCTTTGGAGCCCGATGTTTACCGCTTTCAATGAGTTAGTGTTTATATAACGCAGAGGGAAAAGAGCAGGTTCAGTTCCAAGTTCCCTCATTTGTTTATTGATCAATATCCAGCGAGGTCAGGACAGTTTAACGCTTCGGTTTTGTCTCAGTCGTCTCGTCTACATGATACGATAGAAAACGTCTCGAACTACCGTATAACACCTACAAGATGTGCACTCAGCATTGATTCGTGATTTTAACTTTCCCGTTCATCAATTCACCTTCTCTGTGGTACGAAGCGGGGAAATCAAAGAGGGGAAATCCTCCCCTCCTTCGCCTCCCTCCCTTCCTTCCTTCCTCCCTT
>CAESWR010000276.1:884978-897198 GCA_903171835.1 Mullus surmuletus | reverse complement strand
TCAAAGGAATTATTGTGGCACGGAAATTGCATATCATCACTAAGACACTCTCTGACTGTCAACATTCAGATGAAAATCACTAGTTATTATACTCACAATAGTGTGCATATATTCTACATCCGACAAGACAATACATTGCTTGTAACCTTGTAAAAATATTTTTTTTTTCCACCAGGTTCCATCGCACTAATACAGACGAAGCAGCATTTAATGATCAGAATAATGATTTCACTGGTTTGTAAAATCATGTGCAAGGAAAAGTTAAGTTAGACCCTCAGTAAAAGAGCAAGACCAAAGAATGAAATTTCAAGGTCAACTTGCCCACTCAGGAAGCAGCAACTTGTATCTTTATTAATTGAGTTTCATTTCTTTCGTTTCCTGCAGCTTAGTGTCCTTGAAGGTTTGGGCTTTGGCATCCTATTCCTACTTATGCCGGGTGAACTGTGTGTTTTTCAGAAGCATCTCACGTGGAAACTTCTAATACAGAATCCAGTCCTTGCTTCAATTAAAGAAATCTGCTGTCATCCCACATCCACACCCATCAAAGAAAAGAAAACCTGAGCCCAAAGAATGAATTGTTATTCAGACGTAAAAAAAAAAAAATTAAGAAATAAAAAAATACAACCCACACGGTTATTATAAATCCCAGCGCATTCTCCTATGACTGACTCCAGGTAATGGGTGCAATCCGAGCTTCTTAACACTGAGCGTGTGCCGGCTCACAGCTTCTTAGATCGCAAGACACAACGCAACTGCAGAATATGAATGACTTTTCCAGTAAATGTATTCTTGAAAATCCAGTAGGGAGACAGCTGAAGGAAGTAAATACTCTGATGCGACGACACGGCCTGGGTCAGGCCTTACACACACCCGAATCCTCGCGCACGTCACAGTAGATAAACAGACTGAAACACACACACAGACAAAGGAATATTTTTGCTCAGGCTCTAGCCGGACGACAGCTAAGGTTAGGAGGACGTGAACGGACGAGGTGCTGGGAGAAGAATACCAATCGAGCTGATCTTTGACATACGCTCCTCATCAAAGAGACTTGAGGATGTGGCTGTCAGAGAGACTTGAGGAGCTGTTTGTATTTAAAAGATCAGCTGACGACGAGGTTTCCCAAACACTTGACAATTAAACCAGTGTCCAAACTGGTTTACTTTGAGACAAGGTGTGTTTTCGACTTGTTTTGTTGCCGTCCTTTGTTGTGGACATTTGCAGCATGGGTTTCCTTTAAAGTGTATTGTGTGAATTTATCTTGCGCCCAGCAGCCACGGCTGGTTGCTGGCGGCGACCGATAAAATATGCGCTATATGTGGGCATACGAAGTCGGGCTGTGGTGCAGGTTGCCCAACGACTGCCAATTACCATGTCATTACATGTGCATAATTATCTGGCAGGAGTTATTCCTTTCATGCCAGAGTCAGGGAAAGTACAATTAAAGGGACATTTTGACAATGTTCACAGGCAGGTCCGAGATTGCCAGCGTTGATGGGGAGCGAGGTTGACTGAAGCCCCCCCATCCCCACCCAAACCCCCCACCCCAACCATGAATTTCAAACAGCAGTGACTTTCCACATTTGCATTTTTCTACTGAAAGCTGTTTCAGCATGAATGTTTGTGGGAATAATACAGCAAACCAGTCCAATTAAATGGATGCTGCCTGGTTCTCTGATTGAAAATTCAAGAGTGAGGTGGGCCCGAGGTTGTAAGGTTGGATTTGGAGCGCAGGAAGCTGGCTTTTCTCTTTAAAAAAATAGCCTGCAGTCAGTTACTTACTTAGGTCAATTCACTACGTTTACCATTAATGCTGATTGTGTCGGCGAATGAAGAAGTTGGAGGCTCCCACCAGTCACGCTTCCAACTAAGATGAGTTAAGCCGTGGCTTTCAGAATGCGGATGAGAGGCAGAGCCACGCCGAGAGCGGAAGCTGCTTTCACACACATCATAAATTAGGGCGCAGGTCTATTAAAGCGCCTCGTACGTAAAGGTAGGATCCTGGAGCCACATAAACAAATGGACATGTGGATAATTGAATTAAAGCGGCGCCGAACCTTCACAGAGCTTATTTCTAAATATCACCATCTCATGACCCAACTAAGGAGCAGAAAATGACAGCTTCTAGTTAAAAGCAGCACCAGGTCATATTTGTGAGGGAAAAAAAAATAAAAAAACGACATTCACAAAGTCTCATTGTGAGGCTGGAGAGCTACAACAATAGAGCAAAAACAATGTCACACTTAATAATGGTGGCCTTCGCAATTTCTTCCCTTTTTCTACATGGAGATGTCAGCACTGACTTGTTGAATTATTATTGTGCTTGATGTCTTTTGGGGGGATGAGAATTGTTATTACTCTATACACTTTTACTTGTTATGCACCAGAGTCCTGTAATTACCACTTCTGGCAGCAGATGTCAATGTTGCCACTGTAGATATTGATACTTTTTTCGTCTTTTGTCTTTCTCTTTTGTCTCCGTTTTGGTGAACCACCTCTGTGCTTAGCAAAAACATTTTGTGAATAAGAGCCTTTTGAAATCTTAGAGAAAATAGTGGAGAGAAATATCCAGAATTTTTCGAAAATCTCACTGTGAAGAGCAAGCAGAGCTTATTCAAGGTACATTATGTTTTACTTCTTTAGACTCCTCAGATCCAAATAAATAGAAGAGTATGAACTTGAAAATAAATCAAAGTTATTGTTATTCCAAGAGAAATGACTTTTCAACTACGAATCACTGGTCATATGACTGACCGCTCCACCAACCAGCTGCTTGCTGCAAAGTTTCTTCTGTTAAAGGGAGTATTTCCCGTTGACTGTCGTCAAGTGCTTGCATTTGGGGGATATGTTGGGTCTCTCTTGATCATTGCATCAACCATTTCAGAGTGCAGTAGAACAAACAAAAACCTGTTCTGAATGCACCCTCTATAAAACTAAACTGATTTGAATGACAAAACGATAATATCTCCAAATCAGGTTAATGCTCTAAAAGCTGAGATTGACATTTATACTAATTGAGTGAGTTTCTGGGATGCATTTCAACTTTAATTGTGACAGACTGATCTTACTAATACCATAGGTAAACACCACACTATATTTTTGCTTTTTTTACAGCACATTTTTCTGCCCAAACAAGCTAGCAGAGAAAAGTCCACTTGATTCAAGGTATCTAACGTGCAGACTCCATCCATCCATGACATCAGCGGTGCAAACCGGCTCCAAACACTATTCTGCCTTAATTTTCTTACAGCGAGAGGAAGTTGGAAACAGTGTCGTCCAGATATAATATTCTGTCTGCGTGTAGAAATGACACAGCCCATGTGGTATTTTCAGCTTGGCAGCTCTAAACAGAAAACTGAGACCTCAGACACAAATAATGTGCAGCACATATTTGAAGAAAATTGAATTACAGATCCACAGAGACCGTTCTTACTTTGTTACCTCTAGGCTCAGAGAGTTAGAGGACTACAGTCGGTCACATTGACCCTCCGTGACGTTATCTCTGATCAATAATACTTGTTCTGGTAGGATATTGTGCGCTTGTACTGCTCTGCTATTGGAGTTCATCTTTAGCTCAAACTCTTTATATAAGTTGAATTACCTGAATTACCTTTTTCTTAGTCTACTGAGGCAATCACGTTGATTGTACAATTATAAGAAAAACTGGAGAAAACTGTAGGATTTCAAGGCTATCTTCATCATAACACTCGCAATCAATTGAATACGTTTCAAAAGTTTGTCTCTTGAAAGTGTGGCTCTTTGAAGTGCTGACCACGGAGCAGGACTCTTCAATTTGTCAGCGCAATTCAATAGTAGGAGCAGCAATGCAATAACATATTTTTTACCTCAGAATAACAGAAGCGGTGAATAACCACAAAGGAATTTAAGCCAAGCGCAGACCAGATTTCTATCGCAAAAGAGTCGCACATCATTAAAAGTCATTTGGACGGCGGCGGGATGAATCATTGATGGACACACTTGAGTGATTATTTTACCTGCAGCGATGTAATGTAATTATCTATCAATAAGAGGACGGCGCAGCGTGACTGTTGGAGTGCCGCAGTTAAAACTGTTGCCTACTGCGCTTGATCCATCCAGATAAAATATGAAAATCCTGCCAAGAGCTCTCCCAGGCGGGGCCGTCAAAAGGATTCTACGAGTAGTAAAAATATTATAAATGCTTGGATTCCATGTTGTCAGAGTAAATACCCTGAGAATGATGGTAACAGTCTGGTCATTAATGCTTTGTGAGTGACAAGAAAGAGCATATTTAGGAGAAATCTGTGCAAATAGGTAGATAAGGATGAAAAAAGAACAGGATATACAATGGCTTTTTCTATAACAACATGTACATTATGAAGACTTTATGGTAAGACAAGTTGCAGCAGACCTGCATCCGTATTCGGTGGAGGTCTGATGTTGTCAAAGAGGAGATTGAGCTACAAGGTGGCTAAAGTGATTTCTGTGGATGCAAATCCACTCTCTCTGTGAGTTCTCATTTTTGTTGTTGTTTTTTTTTGTTGTTTTCACCTCACTGAAAACAAGGTTGTGAAAAAAAAATCATTTAAATTTGACCATCACTTGTGTAGCCCATGTTTTGAAATAAGATTTACTGTATAATATGTGATGAATAAAACCAATGATCGTAGACTAAACTAGTCTAAAAATGGCATAGGCATCTGTGCTGTAAGAAAAAGAAAAAAAATTGAGAATCGAATCGTGACCCTAACATCGAAAATCAAATCGAATCGAGGATTTGTAGAATCGTGACACCCCTAGCATATTTCCAACTGGGTCCTGTTTGACCCAAGGATGCCAAAAACCTTTTAATTTGCATAAAAGCAAATATCAATCTGGGAGAAGTAGTTGTTTCTGATGGTCGCATCAAAAGCGAACCGGTATCAGCCACCAGAAATAGATGAATGTATGGGAAACACTTTTATCACTACAACTAGTGAACAAGAAAAGAAAACAGCAAGCGATTGGCCACTCGGATCAGTGTCTTCAACAACTGCTTTTGGATAAATGTTCATTGGAATTAGGGGGAAAATGCTAGAAATCTAAAAAAAAAAAAAAGGCAAACTGTACACACAAACTGTAACACACCACTGACACATCAGTGTATCAGTGATCAGTGATCAGTGTATTCAGTCTTTCACATCCCTGCATTACAATTACATGATAAATTCTGCATGACGTTACAGAATTCTAAAAGATGTCTTTACAGCAAAAAACATTCATTCAACATGCTGTTTACTGAGCCGATATCACATGCTGCCAAATGCAGCGGCTCCTTCGCACTCTCAGAAAACCCAAATTGGAACTCCTGCTGCTCGCCAGCCGTAACTTCTCACTGAGCATTCTGTTTTTTGTTGTGCATCTATGTATGTTGATTAATCAATGATGCACTTTCATCGATTGGCCTGATCTGTTGTTTCCCTCCATTTTCAATCGCTACAAATCATACGTTTTGTGGTTTTGAACCGCACTACTCAAGAAGGTCAAAAAAAACAAAAAAAACACATTGTTTAGTAAGGTTGGGTTTCATCCAGGTTGGGTTGGGGTTTTTTTTTTTCAAAAAAGCCTTATTTTCTGCACTAGTCTGGATGTGATGCGTCATACTTGAGTCATTGCTCTCCAAAAGGTGCAAATTTGGCACAGAGTTGAGTCTCAGAAGAAATCCAAAAACATGTGATTATCTTGACAGCGGACAAGTTCATCCGGAAAATCTCTCCCACATCCAGAAATCTTGAGGAAACGGCATCTCCAACTGGGAACTCAGACTCTCTCAGGGAAGGTTTGGAAGATAAAACGCCTGGTGGAAGATTATTTCGGTGACAGCTGAGCAGGGATGAAAAGAAAAAGCATAGCGCAACAACTGAAAAAATAATTTTCGTTTTCCTGCAGGCAAGGATTACTTTTCTTTTTTTTTCGCCACGCGGTTTTCGGCGTGATCCGTTATAGTGAATGGAATGACAGGTGTCCGACAGAGGCTCGTTGGTACCTAAACACAAACCTCAAACAAGGGATCAAGACTCCTGTGTTCCATCAGTTTAATATCCCCGGCATCGGCCCGGCCAAGCAGACAGCGCTCGTTTGCCAAAAAAAACATATGGGATTCAGCTGAAGGGCTCCAGTTTTTCAAAAACAGCCTCTTTCAGTCTAAACTTCTTAAAGAGGTCGGTATGAACGTGAAAAAAGAGAGAAAGAGCGTGGAGGCAGTGCGAGTGTGAAAAAAGCTCTGGATTGAGCCGGGACAGTGGCACCTTTCACCCGCGGTGTTGTTCAAAGGTGTGTTTGCTTTCAAAAATGTGAGCAAACCTTCGTCATCATTACCTGCCATTTTCATCCCTAACCTTTGAAAGAACCTTCAGGGGGGGATAAACACGAGTTGATTTCATGTGATCGGAATGGAGGGGGTGGGGGTGAGAGCCTCCCAAAGAAACTATTTTGAGTATTTCTGCAAATACAAATAAATAAAGAGGGTTTTTTTTCTTTTAAATTTCAGAACTGGAATAACTTTGAAAACAATAAATCACTGCTTATGCACTTACGTGTTCCAGGTTCAGTCTTAGATGTATTAAAGCCCATTAATAAAGGGAAACACAGATAAATGAGTTAGTAAAATATAGAACACAGACACAAACACACAGACTCAAACACAAAAGGGTCTGCAGACAGCAGATTAGTCTCAGTTTTATTTATTCTGCCTTTTTTTCTTTAGAAAGTAAAAAAAAAAGAACTAAACTTGTAAATGCCTCTCAATATTCAGAAGATCAGAAAACATGGGCCACTCATAACTATATATAGGTCACAATTAGGCCTGCACGATTCGGGAAAACATATAAATCGCGATTGTTTAGTTTAGGATTGATATCACAATTCACTGCCAAGATCTTTTTTCTCACAAAGTGTAATGTTTATTACACATATGGCAGCACCAAACATAGATTTTAGTTGGCACCCATAGCACATCACCACAAGCTTCTAAACATTGAGGCTTCAATGAATAAAGCCAATAAACATTCAATTGGCCATTTAAGTACAGACAGTAGGCTTCCAAAAATATTGACATATAACAGCATGGCCGTGATCCAGGCTCTGAACTCCTTCAACATGTCCTCATCATTAAAACATGTCAGTCAACATGCTGTAGCTACAGCTTCAGTCTTGAGAGGAAATGAGTTTGTCAATCGCCAGTTAAAGAACAGTGTCGGTGATGTTGCTGTCAGATCACCCATATCTTACCCGGATACAGCAGTGCTATTTTCTGATTGCCTGATATGTCACAGTATGTTATTTTTCGATTGGCTGGAGTGTGTGAAGCTCTGTTGAGCTCTGCGATGCCCAAGAGCGTCTTTCTCCTCGTTCCACTGCGTAGCGGTGTAACTTGTGGGCATTTGATAATACATTTTCATGAGTGAGAAATACCAGCTGTGGCAGGTGAGAGTAAGAAAGGGTTAAAATGTGCCGATGCTGCCACTGAGCTAAATGCCGCGGCCTCGGAGACTTTCAGAATTACCGCGATTGCTCTGCGAGTGAAACACGTGACTGGGAGGCGAGAGAGAGGAAGCTTGGAAGAAACGGCTTGGCTTTGCATATCTCGGTGCCCCCCCCCCACCTCAAACCATATACCCAAACAGCTCTGGGGTCAAGCCTTGCAACAAGCCCGGGCTGAGTCAACACGGCACGTTAGGAGCTATCAGTGAATAAAACTCTTGTGCCCAACTACAGTTCGCTGCAAAGAGGAACTGGCCGCCTTTCTTTCTCTAATCAAAAAGGATATTTTCGGGACCCGCGCGCTTCCACAAGGCTCTTTCATGTCTCCAAGGGCGAAAGTTGAGGCGGCAGAACGTTTTGGTTTGCTCGTTTGTCCACTTTTTGCGAGTCCTCCAGTTGCCAGAGGCTGTTTGAGGAGGTGTTAAGCTGCTGGACTGGACTGATGGTGAGGGATCGGGGGAGCGCCGGGGCCCGAACGCACTCTCATAAACCCGGGCCTCTGCGCTTAAAGGTCGCCGTGATATGTGTCGGACTCACAGTGCATTTACACCCCCACCATCACCCCCCCCCCTCTTTTTTTGGGCTGGCAGGGCCAATTATGCAACATGACACACATTAAAGGTGGCCGAGTTTTAAAGAGACACAAGCGTCTTTAAAGGTTAAAAAAAATGCAAGAGTCAGTTGTCTGTCTGTCTGCCTGTCTGTCTGTCTGACTGTCTGTACCTGTCGATTCTCCTTCGCTGCGGCGTGGGGGGTGAGCGGCGGGTTTTGAGGAAACTTAGTGAGGCCAAGGCACAAAGCGTTTTCGTGATTGCTGCGAAGCATTTGCAGGGAGCGTTAACAGACGCTGCGGCTGAAAAATCACAAACATAGAGGTGAAAATTCTGTAATCAGAAACCTGAAAAAACTGCACGCGATGCTCAGCCTCCATGTCGAGCATTTGTAGTTCAAACACTGAGGCGATGAGACCCAGATCTGACTTTTTTTTTCATGACAGCACAGCACACAGAAATTTGATCTTTTCAAATCAGGTTTGGGCGCCTTTCTCATGTGCTTATCGATTTTTTTTTACGTCAAACAAGAACAACAACAAGTTCATTCCTCTCCCATTCATCATCTGCTTCCGCATTCACCCACCTCCTCTGCACGGTGACATGATAAATTAAACGCTAAACGCTAACATCTGCGGCCTCCTTGTCTGTGATTCCTGACCTCTTTTTGTTACTGCAGTGCACAGAGCGCTGCATTGTGACATCTTGTTCTTCTTTTGTGCATGCAGGTCACATCGGAGTCCAGTCTAAACGGTAAAGTGAACAGCTGCATAAAAATCCTGATGCAGTGTGAACATAGTCAAAAATCTGATCGGAAAGACTGCAAAGTGGCCTTGCATTACAAACTGTGTCTCGATACAACTTTTTCACTTCCGATACAATACCGATATTGTAGCCTTGAGTATTGGCCGATGCTGATATCGATCTGATACAATATCAGCATGAATTGTATCCTTTTATTCCTTATTTTGTAGTATGGAATGTTAGGAAAGGCTTGATCAGGTGATATTACTCAAACAGTCAGCAACAGTAGCTATGAGAAAAACTGACACATTTATTATTATCCAATGGGTTATGTAAATCTTAACCCTAAACATAAGAATATTCTACAATTAAATAACATATATGAAAAATAAATTGCAAGACCCTGAAAAATAATCTAATCATATTTTGAAGGTGCAAAATAACCACTAGAAGTGCTGGAGCAGAGTCTGGAATGGACTGCTTGTATCGGAGTGCTTATATCGGAGATTTTAGATGCAGGCCGATGTAATCCGATACTCTTTTAGGACCAATATCCAATATCAATATTGGATCGGGTCACGCCTAACCCATCCCTTCTCGAATACCTCCTTCATATTTCAGTTAGAGGCTTTACACTTAAAACTACAATAATCTCAGATTCTTTGGGTTCTTGTCAGGTACATGCTCACACTTTCTAGCCGTATAAATAATACATCATTGCAGAGCCACAGAGCAGCACAGCATGGCAGGTGCTGAACTTTTGCCACTTTCGAAAGTTACCTGATGACTTCACTCGGTGAAACAGAGAGCAGCGATGCTCGCGACAAGCAGCGCTGCACGTTTCTGATACAGAGCTCAGCAGAACCTGAGGCTACCGTCGACCTCTCCGCCACCGACACTCACAGACCTCTACGCCCATATGAAAGCATGACAAAAACGCTTTTCTCTCCCTGCCTATTCAGGAGTTTTGTATTTGAAATTCGAATTTCCAGACGTAGACCGAAAGATTGTGGAAGCGAAGATGTCTGGCTTTACACCGTGATGATCATCGTTTACTTTACTTTCTTTGCTCATGAACATTTGTCTTCTTTCACACTCCCTCAGGACAGAGAAGAGCTGTAATAATCCACCAATATGCTGCTATTCTCAAACTCGATTCTCCAAGGATGTCTGATGTAGAAGTAAAGCTAGTTTTGGGAGTTCAGGGAGCAGAAGGTGAAAGGCAGTGATTAGTCACTTATTTTTGTACTGTACACCAGCCTGGTTGTCTTTTCTCCCAACTTTTTCCATAGGATCCTCATATTTAATCTCTAAAAAAACAAGTTGTCAAGGTCTCACTGAGGATCTCCGAGGTCTCTGCCACTTCACAAAACATCTGTGCAACTCCAATGGAACCCAAACAATGTGCGATAGTCGGCCAAAGCACGTGACTCACTTTGGAACAGGGCTCAAACGGCAAATAATGAGAGCAAAGCATTGATCTTTCCCATGAAAAACAAAGAGAAATCATGCACAACCGATATGGTAGTATGTCTTCCTCATCCGCGCCGGCGTCAGATGTGGGTTGCAGAACAACTTACCCACAATTAGCAATAATCATTCAGCGCCACTCCAGCATCAGTGCGAAATGCTTTTAAGCCGGCTTGCAGTTTAACATCCTCTTGGTGATTTTGTCTCCGAGGGGTTTAGGGGCTATTTAAAAACCTGAACGCTTTGAGGCCTGAGGCTATATTTCACCTCATGTCACCCTTTAAGGCGCATTGGGGGAGCACTCGCATCCGATCGTTTCAAGACACACGTCATAAATGCTGATCGATGGTTTTGGAGACTCTGCTTAGCAAAAAAGAGCGAGAGATATGTTGAGATCCGGAGCAAATAACTCTGTGGATCGAGTCCAAGTGAAGCCAGAGTGCACATGAGTTGACACAAGCATGAACTGAGGAGGAGGAGGACGATGGGAATGATACAGTATACACTCCTTCTGACATCCCAAGGTCAGCTGCATTCCTCCCTTGTCTTGAAGAGCCATGTGCAGCACGTTACATCCATGTGAATGAAAACACACGCAAAGACTTACAGACAGTGCGTTTCAAGAATCGTACGCTGTCATCATAACGGCAACCGACGCCTTCGAGGAGCCCATCGATTTAGGAGCGATGTAAAAGTCGACAGGGGTTATGAGTGTTTCTCCAAGGTTGAATCACCTTTACGTGTCGGATATATGTTAATCCACACGCTGAATTCTGCGATAGGTCAGCAACTATCCACCTTGTTCTCTCCCATGCAAAATCAAACATACCCACAAGCAACTTCCTCAAAGCTGGCAACACAATCTATATTGAGATCAATACTTTAAGAATATCAGATTAGTTTGACCTTGTCTTCCCAATCTCACCTGTGGGACTAATTACACCAAAACTTTCTGGATAATTATTAGTGATGCAGATATAAGACCGCATATCCGCAATTACTCGGAAGACAATGATCGAGGTTTTGCAAAACATGATTAATGGGAGTGAAAATAAATGGGTCGGCCGGCGTGCCTGGCACCGGAGCGC
Organism: Mullus surmuletus; assembly: GCA_903171835.1. Lineage (NCBI taxonomy): Eukaryota > Metazoa > Chordata > Actinopteri > Syngnathiformes > Mullidae > Mullus > Mullus surmuletus. Next base: position 885,845 of record CAESWR010000276.1, on the reverse strand, counting down.
AAATATTTACACGTTATTCGACCTCTGCCTGACCCCTAAACGGAGTTGCTACTGGTTTGAGAGGGGCGGAAAGCAGAGCTACGCACTGACATGTTATATTTGCCTTATCAAGAGACCCCCTCCTCCCTCCATCCACCCTCCGTGGATTCTTTTCACGAGGAATACAAGATGAAGGCCATACAGCAGACCGCACTCGCTTCCCCCCCATGGTGCAGCCGAGGAAGTATCTGCCTCATAAGCGTTTAGCATCCGAGAGCTGCCTGCCTGCCGCAGTAAAGACTTCCAGACAGCATGGTGAGCTGGCTATAATTAAGAAACAGTAAAACACACACCTAGCGAGGGCTAAGGCTACCACTCAAGATCAAAGAGCGCCGGCCCTCAACGACAGGCAGCCGTCAGCAACCACTGGTTTGGAGTGTGTTTGATCTCCAGTTATGCGGGCCCTCGCTCTATGCAAACAATGTTGACGGAAAACAGTGGTTACGTTTGGTTTGAGACTGCGCTGGAGAGTAGTGTCACCCATAAAACTGTTTGCTTTTCATAGATTTCCATCCAATATTGAATGCATGCCTTTGATTTTACGCATCACTTTATCCCCCTCCAAAAAAAGGTTTCATAATGACAGCTCACTGACAGCGTATTTTGCCAGCGATTGTCTGTTTATTTATATACTCATTTTGAACTAGTGCATTCCAAAATGTGTTGTCCTCGCTGCAACTTTGTAGGTCACACGAGTTCGCTCCGAATAGAGCCGTCATGTGACGGTGACCACGAAGTGCACGGAGGAGGCAGGAAGCAAAGGAGTCAAATGAGGATGAAACACAAACGAGCTCCCGGTTGTGTGCCAAACTCCCATAAAGTAGGTCA
>CAESWR010000276.1:831086-847167 GCA_903171835.1 Mullus surmuletus | reverse complement strand
AATCCAATTAGAAGCCCACAAGGCAGGATCCTTGCTTTGTTCTAATTAGTACAGATTCATTTTTATAATAAACACAGGTGGGTATTGGCACACTGCCACTGAAATCCTCTTGTATTTGCGGTGTCAGAAAGGAAAATGATTTGTCTTACTTGCAGAAGGCATTATAATGCATTCTTACAAACCCTCCCCTGATATATATAAAACTTTGAGAAGCTTTCTGCTTGTTTAGATTGCACTTGAACTTGCTTCCAGGGGCAGAGTTGTCCAACAAATGCTTATCATGGGAGCTCAGATGAAATTGAGGCATTTTAGCATCTTTTCGACGACCTTAAAACCGCGACCTAGCCTTTTTATTCACTGATCCTGACTCTGAATAATGGTCAGTGAGAGAAGGTACAAAAATCGACCATTAGCTTTGCCTCCTGGCTCAGCTCTCGCTTTATCACAACAGTGCGGTAAAAAGAAACGCAATACTGCTGATCAATGCTGTAACTCCCTCACTTGGGATGAGGACTTAGTTCACACTTGAGGAAGCAGAACAGGCAATTCACTGTCTGCCTGTTGTGAACAAACTGCCTCGGATTTGGAGGTAATGACCTTCATCCCTGCCTCTTCATAGTGTGACCTCTTGGGGGAACATTATGCCTTCCTTAGATCAACCTTTAGACCTGATGGGCATACTCCATCCAGGCTCCTTGCAAGATTAAGAGGTGGTCCGTTCTTCCATGGACTACGATGGAATCCGCATTGCTGCTCCTTAATCCGAAGGTTGACCAGTCCAACCTTCCTTGCCAACTCCTCTGGGTAAAATTTCCCTGGGAAGATGAGTAATGTGAGGCCTCAGTATTTAGCAGACACCCTTTGGTCCCCTTTTTGAAAAGTGGGACCACAACCCAGACTTCCTCTCAATGTTGGGGAGACTTGTCCTCCCTTAGTATCCAAAGTCTTCAGCATTTCCATGCAGATCCCAGATTTGCCACTCTGGAGTTGTGTAACTATCTCAGCGACATTGACCAATGGAATTGATGTTGATCCTGCAACACCTTCTGGTTCCGCCTCTGTCCTTGAGGGTGGGTTAGTTGGGTTCAGGAGTAGATGGATCTATGGAGCTATGGATCGGGCTGTGTCTGTTTTTAACTTGATTTATTTTTAAAAAGCTACGAAGCCATTTTAAATAGAGGTTTAAGTGCATTGATTAGGCTAATTATTTTCCAAACAGGGAAGACAGTTTAATAGGAGCAACTGCAGATCCATCTCTGTATGACTCTGTTTAATTTGCTGCATTCTTTTGGCATTATTAACTACTGTTTTGCAAAGAAGAAGCAATACCCAAGCAACAAATTGGATCCCAATCATCCGAGAGTCTATCCTTTGCAAGACAGAGGGCTGGTTAAATCCAATATGACTTAAATTGTGATGATACTCCATTTCATGGCTGTGCATAACTTCAAACCTCAAACCCAAACTGGATGTTTGAGTGGGACTTTTAAGACACCATTCAAAGAAATTCCCACTGGTTAAACCCCAAGAGGGCTACAGGGTGCAAACATGAAGACGCTCGCATTAATGAGCCTGGAACAGCAGCTCCGAATGATATGGTCTGAAACCCCCATAGTTCTCCACTGCCCCAACATCTGCTTAAGCGCATGCAAGAAAAAAGTCCTCCACCTTATAAGGACCTTCTGTGGCTAAGTTCAAATGAATCCTGATTAATTCAAAACTTTGAAAATTATGTAGTTGTGGAAACAGGCTGTCCTGGGATTCAACTCGGTTAAACATTACAATCCGAGTAAGAACCTCAGAAAGTAGCTCTGATTATGTAACACAATAATCAGCAAATTAATTGGGAGAAAATGTCAACTCTTGGACGACAATGGGTTCCTGCACAGCACAAACTTCAGAAACGCGGAAAGCTAAATTCAGTTCAGTCTCAGTTGGGCCAAAGAACTGGACCCTTTTCTAAGAAAAAGTCAATATTAATATCAGATGTTCCGCAACAAGCCGCATGGTGACAGCAGGAGGTTGTGAGAGTGCACAGTCCTGAGGTGCTAACAGCGCTTTTTTCCCCCTCTTACGTAAATAAGTAAGGTACAGCAAATTCAAATCAAATGTTAGACAGAGGAGAGGAAGATTTTTCACTAAAATTAATGACACAAGAAGAAATTACGTGCAGAATAAACAGAAAAATAGACACAATTTGGGAAGTACGCTCCTGCAAAATTTATGATATCGTAATTCAGCGGACTGACAGTTTAACAAATTATGGCGTTGAGGTATCATCTCCCGCTGCTGTCCTCGGGCACATTTCTAAGCGCCACAAGGCCCCGAGTTCTCATTTTCTGACAGTTTTAAACGTGCGCAATCATTTCTAATGAAGCGCTCCGCTTCATTCCTGAATGCCCCCGAGCCAGGAAGTTGATCCCAATACTTAAAACACCAATTTCCCCTCAAAAAGCAGCATTTGCTAGTTACTGGTTGCAGCGCCGAGGACATAGAGCTGAATGTATTTACTTATTTATAGCCAGAGTGTCTTTCAAAATAAACCAATTTGAGGGTTGGTAGTAAGACCCCCACCCCCACCCCCACCCACCAACCCCCCGCTTGTGAAGTAGCCGCTTTTGCTTTGAGAAAGTCTTCTTTCACAGTCCTCATGTGATCTCCATGAAGCTGTTCTTTCTGCAGACCCCAGAGGATTGCAGGAATGCAGATAGATGGTTTGCCTACATGCCTGGTGAATATTTGGTCAGGACGGTATGTGTGGGCAGGCTGCAAAATGAGCTTCTGTCTGCTGCTCCGAGTCATTTCATCCCATCTGGGCAATTCGCAGAGTCCGTTAAGCAATTTATTCGATTACTTTTTCTCTCTAAATTATCCATTGATAACATGGTTTCGGCACCACTTCAGATTTTAACTGGGGTGCCGCATGAGTGGAAAAAGGCAAGAATCTTCTAGAGTTCGACCAGTTTCACCTTGAAATATCTTTGGGTGTTGAAAGGGTGACGAGCACAATAATAGCAGTTTGGCTCACGGCACCGACCCATTGTGTGAGAAGCTACGTCGCCGCATTCGATTTTTACTTCAAAACTCGAAATTGCTGCCTGCGTTTCCATTTTCTTCACAAAGTCTGCTCGAAATGCTTATGATTTGTGAGGGCGGGCACAGATGTGGAGCCTGGGTCGCATGATAAAGAATGAGAATAACAGGCGAGGGTAAAGGTGGGCTACACTGCGAGGGATGAGGTGAGGGAGGGGGGCTGCGGAGGTGGCATGTTAGCAAAAAATGAAAAAGCTGGGGTGGGGGGGGGGGCGGGGGGGNNNNTCTGACTCATTAACTGGACTGAAGGAACAATCTGATGATGAGTGGGTGCAGCGGTGGCAAAGCAATCACCAGGGAGCTGGACCGCCACTGGGAGGGAAGCCACGCCCACACACACACACACACACACTCACAAACAAAAATGGATGCAAGCACATGAGACCGCCACTAAAAGTGTTTGAGTGCAACTTAAATCAACACTGATTGAGGCAGCGAGGGAGGGGTCATCATCCTGCGTGCCTCAAACAATACAATTTGGATTTTTTTCCAAACGTTCTGCGCAGCTACCTGAAAATCACAGCTCCGTCCTGCCATGCCATTTGGAAAGCAAAAAAGATAATTGCGTAACACTTGACACAAACTCCCCGCGCACCCTGTAGTTTGTTTTGTGATTGATTTTCTCAAAGTACTTTCAAGGCAAAGTGGTGAACATGCGGCTCTGATTTCTGACACCTGCTCTTTCGTCAAGCTCGAGCGAGCAACGATCATCCCGAATGAGCCGACTGCGTGAGGTGGTTGAGTCATATTCTTCGGGTTATTTTCTCAACATAAGTGGGTGAATTTACCATATTTCTTGGTGTTTTTTAGCTGTTTTTCTTAAGCTGTACCACAAATATTCAATAAGCTCACAGCATTAGACAGTTACTCTGAAATTTTAGATTAAAGAAGAATAGATTTCATGAATATGTCTCATATCACTGTTGCTTGTAATCATGATTCCAATAAAATGAGGTTTATTGGTATTTTTTTCATTGTTTTATAGCAAGTTACATGCATCCTCTGTACATAGCCACTGTACATTTAGTTTCCTTGATCTTAATTCTGGTCTGACTGCTCAAAGCGGTGGGATTTACATCATGTGGACTCCTCCATCTGCATTGCAGCAGAGAAGATTTAAGAAAATAAATCTCTTAAGGTATCACTCGTTCTCATCTACGGGGAGGGATTAACGGGTCTAACCATACGTTGTGGCAGAATGAATAGTAGCCGCGCATTCAGAAAGCAGAAGAAGCTGCAAATTACAAATATACAATAACAAAAAAAATAATTTACTTTTTTTGATATCTACTTCGCAGCTTTGTTCCGTGTGCTTTCAATGACCTTCACCTTTCATTGCAGAAAAATCTGAGATGAAAAAAAAAGGGGGGGGGAAAGCTGTGACAAAGCCCAGTGGCTCCAGAACAAAACAAATCAAAACAATGCTTGGCAGAAATAAAAATAATTCCTGAACATAAATAACATATGAATTAATTTTAATAAACTATTCACCTCAGAGGGCTAAATTTCGAAAGGTAGGACATCTCCAGCAAAAAACAAACAATTGAAACTCTCTGTTACATCCCATTTTAGTGTGAGTAAACTCTGAGCCTCAGCTTTGACTCTGACAAACATTTCTGTCAGCTCAGTCTGATCTAAGGCTGAATCAACCAGCCAGTAAATATTCATCAGCCTGCAGCTTCATCCCAAAGATAAACTAGCCAACAGTCTCCTTACTTGGATTGAATCAACATCCAATTTCCATTTCTTTAATAGACAAAGGAAGTACATCTGAATTCATTATTTTCTTGTCAAACAAGACGGAAAGACATTACTGTTAGAAAATTGTTTCATGCAGCCAAAAAACAAATTATGTTCTCAATTACAAATATTTTTGTTTTTTATTAGTGGAAAGAAACACATCTGACTGATTCCCCCCAACCCCCCCATATTCTTTAAAGTATTTACTTGAACTGGGATTTGTGATACTTCCGCCCACACCAGACTGGTCCTCAGGCACCTTAACATCGTTCAATAGTATCGATCTTCTAATGTTCCTCTTTCCTTTGAATTATCAGATGGAAAATGTATATCCTTCATGCAGCAACATTTAGTTGAATATGCTCTGAAAACATTTATTTCCCTCCTGGGGTGATAACAGCAGCCATTTACGCTGGTTTGCACTCGAACATGGTAAATATAGACGGAAAAATAATCACTGCAATTACCGGTATTTTCTTTTGTGAATCACGCCGAGTAAAATCAGCTTTTTTGCATGTTCTCCAGCACATACACTGCTAAGATTGCTAATCAGATATTGATCAATGACATACAGTAATAAGATGAACCATATGTGTTTTGCAACAAATGTCAACACCAATGTTTTCAGATTTGCTAACTCAGTTCATCTTGTCTGAACTTTCAGAACCGATAAGTGGCTATGCAGTTTACAAACAGGAATGTTGGGGGAAAAAAAAAACATTCATTACATCTCACCGCAGACGGTGCAGCTGCATCACAAATGTTATCAGAAGGCTGAACTGCTGAGCCAACTGGCGACATGCAATCGTTCACAATCGAGCCACCTGCCGCAGCAGCCATTTCTAATCCCACCTCTCTTTCAGACACCGAATTCCTCCAGAGCACATCATGGTCAAACGATGGAATGGAGGGGTGATTTTAACATTCTCAGCACGTCAGGCATTATCTTCCTCCTCATCCAATTTGCCCTTCCCGCCACTTGGTCCTTTGAATCCACCGCTCTCTCGAAAGATGAGGCCTTCGGCTGCTGGTGTGCGGAGACTGATTCACTTGACCAATCAGCGACAAAACGGTAATTCCACACCGGGACAAACTCTGACAAGACTCTGTATTATTCAGTGTTTCCTCTACATTCATTTAGGAGTAGTGGGCCGCCCTGCATGTCGGATGGAGCGTCCGGACACTCACAGCCCGGGAAAACACCGCCAGCCGGCCGGACCGCAGCCCCTTTCTGCCGACACGGAGCAGAGACGAGCTGGGGTTCGGTACCGGTACCGGACCATCGCTGGACCTTAGCTCCTCCTCCGAGGACACTTTTTGTGGCTGATTTACCGAAAAAGGACTGAACAGAAGAAACGTTGCTAACGTTAATATCTACACGCCATTATGTAACTGCTGACTGTATTTTTCAGATGAGTTTGTTGAAGTATTTCTTTAAGAAGAGAAAGATACCTGATGAAGATGACACTAGTCAGGTATCATGTGCCTTTTAATGACTCAAATAAGGATAGTTAGGTAAAAAAAAAATGTTAAAGTTAATATGTTATTATTTCTGTTCAATAAATAAATAATAAATAAATAAATAAATGAATTCAGTGTATTTCCATTGTAGAGCAATGATCAATAATGCCATACTCTGTCCCTATAGGAATGTTCTGCCACTTATGTCGGCAGCAGCAGGCACCCAGAAGAGGAACGGGCAAGCAGCCATTCATTGAGGCAGGCTGTCAACTTAACCCTAATTATTCATTGTTTTATTTTCAAATTCAGCGGGCCATTGAATAAATTCATTGTAAATGTAAAATCTGCAGTCAAATGTCATCTGTTTACACAGCTACGGCTCCCCGGAAAGCCTGCCCCCGCTGCTGAAAAAAATCCTGGAGGAAACACTGTTATTGATTAACAACTCAGGATAAACCTGTGTCAAACAGCTCGTCAGCCACAATGAATGCCTGGTATAGATCGAATAAGTATAATATTCTACTTCAGTTATAGCCCCNNNCCCCCCCCCCCCCCCACCCGTGGTGTGATATCTGCTCCACCACTACCACAGGAGACTAGACCCTTAACTTTACCTTATCTTTAAGTATTCACAGCTCTTCAAACAATGCTCAACTTAAATTCATGGGACTTGCTGTATGCGTGGCCAAGAAGTGCCATGGAAATGTGATTCCCCTCTCCTTATCAACAGGTGGTCTTACATATTGTTTCATGAAAGAGTACACCACCTTCTGGTCACCATTTCATTTGTATCTTTTTTTCATTTAATTTGTTCTTCTTCTTCGTTTGGGCAAGAAGGTTTATCTTCATGCCTTGCCTTACGTAATGTTCATAAGTATAAGTGTATTGCTCTATATTGATGCTGTATGCACTGCACGTATACAACTGAAAATAAAACTGTCCCAAAAAAATAAACATACTCTGAATTGTGTAATGTTAATAATAGTTTTTTACAAATCAGGTTAATTTTCCAGTAAAAAGGCAGGCAGACTTTCTGTCATTTCACCTTTTTCAAACTTGCATTTGGGAGCCAAAAATAGTAATGATAATAATAATAATAATAATAATAATAATAATAATAATAATAATAATAATAATAGTACAAATAGTACATTTGATTTATAACGCATTTCATTTATAACGCAACATACAACAAGGCATTAAAATACAGTTATAAACAACAGGCAAAATAAAACAGGCATAATATATGTTTCTCAAGTCATAGAAACAGCATAAAAGGCAGAAAAACAACAGCTAAAAAACTGTGAAAAAAGAGGTCTTAGTCAGACTGTTGATTTGTTGCTTGAAGTTCAATTGGGGGTCCATTTTCACACCAAGATTGGTGACCATGGATGAGAGGGGGAGGCCGTGTCCGGAAAAGGTGATGCTGGTTGTGGGGCATGTTTTGACCTGGTGGGGGGTGCCATCTAAAATGGCTTTGGTTTTTCTGTTGAGCTATAGGAAATTGTGTTTCATTCACGCCTTCATCTCCTCCAGGCAGGTGGTGAGGATGATGGAGATGGTGTTGACCGGTCGACAGAGAGAGGTGGATTGATCCTGAGGTATAATCGAGTATCATCAGCGTAGCAGTGGTAGGAAATTTCGTGTTGACTAATGACATGGCTAAGTGGGAGCATGTAGATGGTGAACCGGGTTGGCCCGAGTACCGAGCCTTGGGGGACACCACAGGTGACTGGCTGGGTTTGGGATTTTTTAACACCCGCTGAGACGTACTCTGTTCTCTCAGAGATGTAGGATTGAAACCAGTTTAGAGCAGAGGCAGAGAGTTAAATTGATTGTAAACGTTCAAGGAGGATGGTGTGGTCAACTGATCAAAGGCAGCAGACAAGTCGAGGAGGATGAGGAGAGAGGGGGAGTCCGCGTCAGCTCCCAGCCGCAAATCAGTTGTGACCTAAACTGGGGCTGTCTCCGTGCTGTGGCCTGAGCAGTATCTGGACTGAAACTTCTCGGCAAGGTTGTTGGTGTGAAGATGGTCCTGAAGCTGAGCGGTGACTACTTTCTCCAGAAATTGGCCTGTAGTTTTCTTGAGCGACTGGGTCTAAAGTGGGTTTTTTGAGAAGGGGTGTAATAATGGCTGTCTTTAAGGCAGGAGGAATGTGACCAGACTGAGAGGTTTATAGCCTTAGACTTATGGCACCAATGTCTAATTTCAGTAGGGCGGTAGGGAAGGGATCCAGGGCACAGTTTCACCGGTTTTCAAGGTGATGTCCTCAATCTCTTGCTGTGTGGTGGTGACGAAACAACAGAGAGGCTGGGAGATCTCGGGTTGTGGCGGTGTGAAGGCTGATGTTGAGGAGGGGGCAGAGAGGAGGCGGTGGATGGTGTCAACTTTGTTTCTGAATAAGGCACTGAGGTTATCGCAGCGTTCTTCGGTGATGGCTGTGTGAGTGGAAAGTTCAGGTTTGAGGAGCTGGTTTATGGTGGTAAATAGCTGCTTGGATTTGCCGGGACTATTATTGATGGTGTCAGAGTCGAATTTAGAACGTGCGACTGAGGGCTTTCGACTAGGCCTTCTGGTGACCCTCATAGGCCAGTTTGTGCACAGTAAGTCCCGCGGCCTTGAGACGCTGCTCCAGAGCACAACCAGCTGCCTTCATTGTGCGCAACTCAGGGGTGAACCAGGGTGCCGTTCGTGTGATGGTGACAGTTGTTTTTTATTGGGGTGTTTTGTTACAATTGTTAAGTCAGGCCGTTCTCACTTTATTTTGAAACAAGAAATTACCTGTAACATGTGACTCTTAATCAGGAAGTGAAGGAAGAGCATGGCTCAGAGCTGCTGCTTTTGTGACTTACCAATCTTCTTCTATCTGCCTGCATCATGCCTTTTGATGGCATCGTTGGTATGTATTGATTTGTTTCATTGTTATTGATGATCGGAGATGATTATTTTGTGACGATGTTTAGTTTTTGAAGTTTTATTCATAAAGTTCATGGAACCATTATAGTTAACTAAGTCTGTTGTTAAAGTCATACGACAGAATAAATAGTTGATTATACATTAAAATACAGTGTGTTACAGGAAAATATGTCAATAAATAAGCAATAAATACAGAAAAAGAAGCCGTTAAAAACCAAGTAATGTGGTCAAATTGCATGTGAAAGCAAGTGATTCAAATGAGGAGTGTTTAGGCAGAGGGAGGAGGGACAGCTCAAGATCCTGTCGATGGATGAAAACGATGAACTTACTCCACCAGCAGAGACCATTTAAAGTTAAAGTGGAGACATGTAAGCAGTAGCACACCCTAAAAAAGGTAAAAACTCCTGGAATAGGAAACAAACTGACGAATTTAATCAACATCCCTTTTCAGAATATGCAGATATAAGTCACTAAATCACATTGAGTATGAAACAGTGGCATGCAGTGGATGACCAAGCTTTGTTTTAAATTAATCTCCCCCCTCCTGGTTGGCAATTATCCTGACCAGAACCAGAGATGTTTACTTTTTCCTGCAGTTTCACATTAGTGAACTAATGTATCTAATCAATCAAGTATGTCAGTGGTTCCCAAACTATGCTACAAGTATCACTGGTCGTACTTGAGTGTCGTTTAGTGTAGGGGCCTGTGTTGCTGTATTTAATATCAATCATATAGCTAGTAATGGAAGAGCCATTCATACTTGTAACGCAAAGCAGCAACCTTGAACATACGTGCGTTATCTTGACGCCATTTGCATGAACAATGACTGTTCCGCATTTGATAATCAATACAATTATCCTTCTGACGGGCACAATAAAAATCCCCATAATCGCTTGCGTCAACAAATAGTTCAAATATACTATCCAGGCAAAGAAGGAATACATTTGTCAAGAGTTGTTCAGCAAATTAAAATAAGAATGAAAAAAAGCTAGGCTGGCTGTTATAGCAGCAATTATTGAATATGGCAACCGACATGTAATGTTGTTACAATTCAAACAGGGCTATATTTATGGCTGGGTTATAACTGAGAGATTGCAGTGATGACGGGCTGTTTTTACAGCCTGACAGGTTTAATGAGATCACACAGTCGCGGATCAAAATTATTATCCTACATGATCCTGAGAGGAATATGATGTTTTGGAGAAATCCAGCCAATACTTGCAGAGATATTCTAGTCCACAGAGACTTGACTGATATTGGCAGTTTTCTCTCCATTTTTATCCATGAAGCGATTTGTTTTTGTGGTGTTGAACAAGGATGGCAGCCTGACGGAGTTAGATGTCTATGAGTGTTGACACCAATTTATGCTGCAACTCGTCCTGGGCAAGCAATTAGATCTTCATTGTACAAAATGTGTAATTTTATTTTGTGTAAAAGGCAGGTTTATTTGGAGCTTTGTCAGCTGTTATTTTGGTTCATTGTCATTGTCACTCGTGGTGATGGGGATCGACCTGCAAAAAAGTCTTATCATATCTCAAAATATGTCAGTCACCACATCAAACACCAATGAAAATAATTGAGAACTCGGAAAAAAGAACCACATGACTGTGTGATTTCATAGCGAACACTGCTGTAATGGTTGGAGCACAGACTTGCTTTTCTGGGCCACGTCATACCCTTCAGTCACAACCATCCCATTCCTACTGCAGTGTCTGATACACATTGTCGCCTCTTCCCACCCGGTTGATGGAATCAATTTAAATTTCAGGTGGTCACGCTTAAAATAAACATTTGGACGCCTCTTTGGTGTTTCAAGCAGAGGGCTTGTTGAGCTCGGTTAGATCACAGCGGCCTCTCGTACTCTTGACATTTTTCTCCTGCAGCACTTAAGGAGTTGGACAATGATGGAGACAAGCAAGTATGTAAACACGAGCACGCCATTCATAGAAATAATATAAACAAAATAGCCTCTGGGTGGTCCTGTAGCCGGGCCCAAAATAATTTCCAATAACACAAAGGGACAAATGTCAAAAGTATGTTCTTCAGTCTACTGACCAAAAATATGGTGGCTGTACAAAGGTCAGATCCTTCCTACTAAAATTAGTATGAAATGTTGTCAGCCCATTAATGCATAAATGCTCGTGAAACTGAAATAGCTTTGGAATAGCTTCAGATGCCCTAAAAATGTAATTTCACAGTGTTTACTTTGAAGTGTCCAGTGTAAGCGCTGGGTTCTGCCATCTATTGAGCTAGAGAAATTAGCAGCGGGAGGCCCCACGAGACCTTCAGTGGACATGTTGACTTTGATGGTATGACAGGATTAAATCGACTTTTCAGCTCGACAGGAAGAAGAGTATAAAAAAGAAAAATGCATGAGGATGATTTTACTTTGATCAAATTGTTCTAGATCAGGGGTCACCAACACGGTAGCCTCCAAGGACCATGAGTCGCCTCCAGGCCTGTTCTAAAAACAGCACAATTCACCAGTGAGCTGTGTCTAAAATGTTATCTTATTCTGTTGCTATTCTTTTTTTCTTCTACCAAGATGAGTGACAGCCCCTGTTCCCTCACCCTGGCAAGGGCTGGGGAGATCAGGCTGAGAGGAAGAAATGCATACAGTAGCACATTTGGCCACAGGTTCACACGTATTCATATAGATTTGAAAATAACAATATCCTTATATGCCTTAAAAGTCAGGAGTGAACCAGAGCACTGAATGGGTGAAGGTGACCATCCTGGTTATAATGGGAGCTAGGAGGAAAGAGTGGAATTGTAATGGTCCGACAGTGGGGGAGGGAAAGCAGAGTCGGCGCCGGTGAGACGGGCTGGAGGAGCTGAGACAGGGATGGAGCTGAGGTTTCTGAATGACATTTTAGGCCTGTTTTTGACAGTGGTAAAGGGAATGCTGATGATCCACGATGATTGAAAGCTGGTCTGAGATGCGTAGATTGATAGTTCATGTAATATGAAGTTTGGTGGAAACCATGTCAAAGATGTGACTGTAGGTGTGAGTGGGGCAGCTGTTGTGTTTTACAAGGCTGAAGAAGTCAAACAATTCCAGGAATCCAATGGAAGATTTGTAGTTTCCGTCATCGATGTGGAAATTAAAGTCATCTAGGAGGAGAACCGAGGGTGACACTGCACAAACGAGTGTGACAGAAGACTGGAGAGTGGGACAAAAGGCAAGATGTTATGGAGGTCAGAGCTGGACGGGTGGATCTGATGGTTATTTCCATGTCCTGACAACAGCAAGAGTTATGTATGTGTATTGTGCGGGTGGGTGCAATCTTCTTGAGTAGGAGCTATACCAGGGGTTGGGATAAACATGGAATAAACATAAATAGATCATAGCTATGAATATAAATCCACAGATTACTTGTAACACCTTTAAAATCCCTGACTGCCTAAAGTCTAGACCCCAAAATGACTTTGCTTCTCCTTTAGCAGGCCTTTACTGTAGTAGCTCTCTTGTGGGTCACCCTGTTGCCAAGCTTTGCAATCTATTACAAAAATGATATGAAAGTGTGAAAAAGCAACAGAGCGGCTTTTTTTTTGACTTGGCCAAAATAAAAAAATGTCTTTACCTTGAGGAGCTCTTGAGATGCTTTTGCTACAGTTGCCATTTGTACTGATTTAAATGACCGTACACGCCTATTCCTCCCCCAACAAAAGAATTCTGCAATCATCCTTTCTTCCGTTTAATTCAGTATACAAACGAAAAAGTCAAGATTATACTCCAACTCCATGGAGGCGTGGCCTCCCCGACTTACCGTGTCTCTTTTTTCCAGGCTGAACTTCCTTTGGTATCGCGGTAATGGAAAACACACCCACAAAGACCTATGAGAGAGATGTCCTCCCAGGCTCAGAAATCACTGTGTCCAAAAATTGATTTTGTGATCATTTCAGAGCTTTCTCAACATCCTTTAATCTTGTGAAGCACTTTTTAATTTTCTGATCGCAACAGAGCTCCCTCAACATCCGTTAATCTTGTGAAGCACTTTTTTAAATATCCCAGCATCATCTCCATCAAAGCTGTCTTTGCCCTCTTTGCCATCCCGGACAATTTGAATAATGAATATTGTGCTCAGAAATGACCCGTAGTGCACCCAAATAAAAACAACGCCACGGTCCAACAGTCAAAAGTTGTGTCAAGATAAGGTCGAGGGGTATTCCACTTTTTCTCTAAGTGGATGGCGTGTGCAGCGTGATTGTTCTCCTGTGGAGAATGTACGAGGTCTGTGGACCAACAATAAAAAGTTTGGACTTTTTAACTGACCATCTGAAATATTCTGAAGTTAGCATGTTCATGTTTAATGCAAAGTTTCAGAAAGCATTGCTACTTAACAACACATAGAGGTATGGGTATAATGAGTGTCCAATATTTGGCATTGTTACATTTTTTGGAGAATAGAAGTTTTTTATTAAACCAACCAAATCATTAGAAGCAAGGATTATTACTTTTATTCAGAAGTATGGCTAGCATCAATATGTCGTGTTGATGTGCATTAGACTGTACCAATCGCTACTCTCCCAACAGCAGACTGTAGTTTTTCTAAAATCCGATGGGCTCACGGCCAATTCAGAGCAACCTGAGGGGCCATACAGGCTATCAAACATATTGACAAAAACTGGACTGGGGACAAAAACGCATTTCCAGCTTGGCAAGCCCGCCAACTAAGCTACTTCCGTTGCCACTTTACTCGCACATCTACACCCACGTCTTCACCTTTAACACACTGCAAACAGGTCCATAAAATGGATTTGCAAACAAGCTTGTTTCTTATTAAGTGTAACAAATAAATCTTGTTTCATCTAAATGTTTAATTGACACGTTTTTCTTTTCTTTCATTACCTGTTTCATATATATAATACTTGGTTATTCATGTTTTCTATTTGCAGGCATAAAATAACCCACAAAAACTCATATCACCACATCAGTAATCCATCCACCCCGTCCTTATCCATACTTTTAATCACTTTTTTAACCACGGTGATTGATAATCAAGAACTGGTACGTTTGGTAATAGCAGAATAAAGTGAATGTTTGAATGAATGAATGTTTTAATGGGACTGAGCCAAGTGTTAGTTAGACGCAGATACAAGTTTATGCAGTGAATGACACGACAAGGCTCATATTTGACCTACTTTGAAAAATGTCCAAAACATATGAATGCTGGTGTGTGTTTGAAGCTTGCAGCTGTGGACGATGATGAAGTGACTGTCCCCTCTCTTGTAGGAGGCTGAGAGGAAACACCAGTGAGATGAGGACCCCACTTATACAAGAACTGAGATCATCAGTCATCAGCATTTAAACCTCTGATGTCGAAGTTTCTTTGTTCAATGCAGAAATAAACGTTTTTGTGTATGTGATCGGTTTGTTTTCCCATTTTTCAATATTAAAAACCACCGGTATGACTCACTCCGGAGACGGCTGCTCGGTAATAGCAGATGCGGTAGTCAGCCTCCGCTAGCTTGTTAGTGCCGCTGACCAAGGAGCAGCACGCTCCGCTCATCCCTCCAAGCTTCACCCACACATGGAATTCAGGTTTGAAAAAAGGGAAAAACCAAGATGGCTGCGTCCATAAACTGACGTCAAAACGGCTGTTCGCAAACCAATGGGTGATGTCATTTCTGGCTCTGTCCATCTTTATATACAGACTATGTTCAGGAACCACCAGATGCTTTCGATGCAGGCCTGGATAGATTGTTTTCACTGTTGCGCGTCCCTGATGACCCCCAGCTTAGACCCAAAGAGATGTACTTGAGTATTCCTGAGTATCATTGAATTCTCTAATTACACATCCAGTAGTACATTTTGCTGTCTCGTTTAATTATGGAAAACCAAAACTGTGACTAACCCACAAGTCTTGACAAAGTGACAAGTCAACTCAAGTAAAAATAAAAGGAGAGTAATTTAACATTGCCAGAAGCAGCTTATCAGCTTTTGGCACAACGGGAGTTGCAGCCAATGAGTTTGTAATTCAGAGCGACCAAGCAGAACCACAATAGGCTAATTATCTGTGCAGTTTTCAAGGTTGCGCTCTGGGATTATGCAGGCCTTTAAAAAATGTTATGCTTAATATGAAAAGAGAAAACATAACACGTTAAAAATGAACTTGCAAGCACATCGATGTAGGTTGTCTTGCACTTCTTTTTGATTTTCTTTTCCATGGTGGTGCCGTGGACTGCAGGAGACTTTGATGAACCTGCAGAGTACCCACCAGCTTGAAGTGAGGCTTCATCAATGTGAGATACAATGCTGCCTGGTAATATAATTACTACTTGCACTCCAGGAGAACAATTTCAACCCAGGGCTCAGCTGTTCGGTGGCATAATATCCACCTAATTAAGGAAATGTACAAAGTGACATTTGGCTCACAGCTTCAGCAAATCTCTGTGTCGATGCAAAAAAGTAACATGTTCATTTACTAGGTTAAGTGCCTCTGATAAGTTTTCTAAAATGGACTTTACTGTGTTTTTGACCATTCTCGCACCCTGGGACCTGAACCTGTCTTTCATAGGACCCTAGATATTTTGACACAAACTAGTTCAAATCGCACGACTGAGCCAAGAACACTTTAATTTCATAGTTTCTTTGTCATAACCACTGAAGTTATAAATTGGATTCCTCAAATGTTTATGTTCCACTGGCCAAATTTGTGCCATTTGTGGTGACGCCCGACATGCCAAACAATCAAATAATAATGGAAACTTTGGCTTGAATTGACTCTGGGTCTCTGGTGTTCGTGTCCTCTCTCAGGTCAACACTGCACTTCCTCAGACTGGAGGAAGAAAATAGGACAGTCTTGTAAGTTTGAGTTTATCTAAACACAGACAAAAGGAAAAAAATGTACAAAAGAAACCCTCGCT
>CAESWR010000276.1:807428-822360 GCA_903171835.1 Mullus surmuletus | reverse complement strand
TTATTTGCCCTGGGCTATAAGGTACAACCACAAAGACACTGTGCAAAGAAAGCAAAGATTAAGTCACACTTATGAATGAGTTGGCAAGAAGCACATATTACACAAAAGAAGTCAAAGAAAAAGATATCTGAATGTGAAATTACGCCATATCTTGCAAAATGAGTTCATGCTACAAACTGGAACAAACATACATTGGAAAAGTTCATGACATGATAACACAAAACACCTCAATCTAAATGCATCGATCGAACCTCATAATACTGCTTGCTGTCTAATGTAAGTTTTCTTTGAGTAGGTTTCACAAAACATCCAGCCGTGATTGGTTGTGGTAGCTGCTGAAGCTGCACTGCGTGGTGCAACAAAGCTACATTTACTGCTACGACACGAGCTGTCATCAACATGCGCTGGTGTCTTAAAAACTTCCCAGTCCAAGGCAACTGCTACTCTCCGAGTGAAAACATTCTTTAAAAATACAAGTCCATATACGCCTTGATTAACAAACAGAAAGCAATTAAAAGACATCTGAAAAATATACTTATCTAAAATAAAGGTTGCACATTTCATAATAAAGGCAGTTTTTAAAAAAAACGCATTCAGCATTCATGGCCATCGCAAATTAGTTTGCAAGTCAAGTAAGATGTTGGTTTTAAAATGGACACTTCAAAATGGTTTAATCTCTGACATACACATTGTCTCCTAATTGACCGTTGGCTAATCCCTGCGCCCCTATCGTGTGCCCCCCCCCCCTTGATTGTCCAATCAGAGCTGGCTCGTCCTGCTTCACATCTCTTCAAAGCCTTCAAAGAGCTGAAAAATACTCCAGCAGGAGTGTGATCAATTAGTTTTGTTTTTTTCAAACCACGCACTCATTGAATAAAAACAACAAGCTTGACAAGCATAGCAACTGTAACTAAGAGGAGCGTGGACCAACCAACGGTCACTGCCTAAATGTGAATGTTTGGCAACGTACAAAGTGAACGAGTTTTAAAATCGCTGTAAATCCAAAATCGATTGCCATTGGTTTTAACCGCGGCTCTCTAAAATAAGTCCTTGGCGATGTATATTTTGACTTGTATGTATATTTTAAGATTTAATTTTCTAAAAGTGCAAGCAAGCAATTACAAACAATGCAAAAAGCAGAAGTCGTACAGTCCAATCATTTTCTTTGTAAAGAATTAGAAGCTTCTTTGAAGCACAGGAGTTCAAAAATATACTACAAAACTGTCTTATAAGCAGAGATATATGAAGATTGGTATTGCTGTAGCTTATTTGATGATAAGTAATACATTTCCAAGCTGGTGGGACAAGTGGGTGACAAAACACACACTCAAAGCAGGACAACTGAGGAAAGAAGAGACAACCTGTGAACTTGAACAACAATAATGGGAGGATTTACTGCCCTGTTTATCATATTTGTATCCCGCCGCTCTCACATCGCCTTCATCACTCGTCGTCGCTCTTGCTCCTGTCCGACTGATCCTGCGTGAACACAGAGTAATAAAAGAGTCTTGAGAAACTGGGAGGCAGAGAGAGAACGCCGTGTGACCGGGCTTCGGAGAATGTCAGTGAGCGGCGGCAGAGGCAGTCGCAGGCTGAAAATACCAACATGGAGGAATAAAGAAATATCGACTCTTGTTTAAAAAGAAAAAAACAAGGTCAGAGTGCGCGGCGGGCGCTTCGCTGCTTGTCTGCATCCTGTCCTGACAGGGAAAACCGCGGGGAGGACGTGCGTTTGCAAACGCCCCGCTGGAGAGAAGAGGCCGGGTTAGATGTTTGGAAAAAAACGCAGAAACAGATTGAGGAAATCAGCAATGGCGCTCACACTCTTGTATCATCCAGCAGCCGACGTAGATCACAGCTGGAGTTAGGCTCCTAGTTTGACAGCTGTTAACGCCGCTGAAATAAGACATTAGCTACTGCGCGGCTCACACATGGAAGGGAACAGCTCAGCTGTCAAAGTACTGCGCATCCTGAAGCTGAAGATTATGAGGAATGAAGATCTGAGATTTACACACTTTAAAGTTCTGGTGCAAACAAGATCATCAGTGAATCAGTGAGGGGTCCCCTCATGTGCCACCTGTGTCCCCTCGACACAAAAAAACAATCATGATTTATATATTTTTCTAATCAATGCCATTATTAACCTCACTCCTCACCATACATAGCAAATAAATCAATACATATGGATTGCCCCCTTCTGACCCCTTCAATGTTTTTCTTTTTTTTTCTTCAGAAACGGTTAATAAAAATATTTTTTTTTCTCAATCAATATTTGCTAATTGGACACATGAGAAATCAAGAGCATGAGTCGTAAGAAACTATGTTGGGAAGTAATGGCTAGCTAATACCAAGTCATGCGTGATTTACTATTATGTCCTTGTTCATTGATTAATGAACTGAAGTGTTAAATTAACAGTATTAAGTTGCGTGACATAATGACATGTTTACAAATCATTAACTCAAATCATTACGCGTGTTTGTGTGTGTGCCTGAGGAAGTAATGATGACTATAATTAACCCAGTTCAGCTAAGGGCTTTCCCACCATATCCTGAAATGCACAAAATACAGCATAAAACATTCTCAAAAATGGTTAATCTCAAATTAAAAGAGTCAATTAGAGATAAACTAACATTGCCCCGCAGAGAACAGGTTTCTGTTGTTTCATGTCTCGATGTGATATTCAGTGTTGGACACCTTCAGTGTCACCATGTAATAATGGCAAACTACCGTAGTTAACTTCCTATCATGTTATCGAAGCACGTTTTGGAAGGACGACTCGCTCGACTTACTGAGTGACGGAAGGTCTCTGATTATCTAATATTTCTTTATCAGTAACCCCGTCTAGAATCCTTTGTGTTGTGTACAGTATATTACAATAGGTTTGACACCAGATATTCAAAGGTACTGGAGACTGGTCTTGGTCTTAAAGGGATAGTTCAGATTTTCTGACATGAAGTTGCTGGGGTCACACGGATAAAGCGTTTTGCTAAAAAAACCAAAATGCGTTTAAAAGAGTCATACATTTGCATCACGAATTCTTTGCCGTGAAAAAGTCTGATAGGCAGATTGTATTGTTATTGGCATGAAAATATTGATGACTTCTACAGAGAAATATCACTTAACCAGAAATGTTTCATCTTCACTGATACATTTTCGTAAACTTTTTGGTGCAAACTTTGCGTTTTTGCGCGGCCCCCCGTCCACCTGCTGACACAAAAACAGTCTGTTTTGGATTCTTGCCCAGCTTAGATTTTTTTTTCTCCAGAACAAAGATGCTCAGACAGAAAAGGTAGACTATTTTCACTCGCGGAAACAAAGATTTCCCAGCAGAGCGTCACCACCGACAACATCAAAAGGCAGCGGGAAAGAGAGATGAAGTGATGATTGAAAAGGACTGGCAGGCCGGAGGAATATTGGGCAAATATTGTGAGCACCAACGGCAAGAGGAGGAAGTTTGCGTAGCGCGAGTGTGTGTTTTTTTCTTTGCGAGAGCCAATTTCAGTTTCAACATTTTTGGCCAGAGCTCAATGCTTCCAAGACTTTGAAGAATTTTGCTTTTGCTTCAACATCGATTTGCGTGTTTGTGTGTGAGGGTCCCCGTGTGTGCGGTCGGTTCAATACACACGAACTGCCAGAGCAAGACAGGACAAACACACACACAGCAATCCCTACCATCTAGTGTGTATCACAGTATCAGAGTGTCACACTGATTATTGCTGTTCTTCAGTTTACTTTCCTCTAACAAGGATGCAACGGTTATGTTAATGGCTGCCAGCTGCCGCCGCAGGTGTGATCAAACCGCCGAGCAGGTGGCCGGGAGGAACAATGAGAGGCCTGCAAAAGTGAGGAAGCAAGTTCCGCGCGCGTGTTCTCTGGACTGACGGGACCGCGAGTGGATCCTGGATCGAATACTGATGACAAATTGGTGAGTTTCACTCTGGGTCCGTGTCAGGCTTTTGTTAATTGAGAAACGCGACTGCAAAAACGCCAGACACGAAGACAAACTTTATGCACTTTATGAAGTTGTGCAATTCCTTTACCCTTCTAATAGACGCATTTTGATTACTGTTATATTTTAACATACTCAATTTCCCCCTATATTCTCTTCTCAATATCTTTTTTTCATTCTTTCAACCCTTAAAAAAATGTTCTTAATCGTCCCTCAGAACGAAAAACGTCCCCTCCCTAAAAACTGTAGTAAAAATAACATAAGTATTTTTTCCACTTAAAAAGGAGTTAATCTTTTTAATCAACCTCAGCCTGAAATTGAAATCAAAATGAAATGAATTATTTGGGGGGATTTTAACCCTCTAAATGGAAGTTTGTTTACGTATTTTATTGAAAATCAAAAAACTTCCATGAGGTGCAATTCAAGGAGGATTTAATTATCATTATTATTATTAGAGCCTCATATGGGTAATGCAACATCTGGACATAAAAATGTCCCTAGGACCTCTTAAGGGTTAAATCCTTTTTCTGCATTGCTATGTTATCATTTTCAGCGTGGTTCCAGCGGAGCGTCTCTATAATATGTTTTACGTGGCACTCTGACTGTGCAGGTAGCCCCTTTTTTAGTTTGTATTTTTTTCTCTAGTAAGACACTGAAATGCCGTGCAGGGCGGGAGCACCTACGTTATCGTCCTGGTCGTCTTCGCTGTCGTCGTCGCTGACCACCGGCTTGGCCTTCCCCCGGCTCTGTCTCTTCTTGCCTTTGTCGTGGCCGCGCGCCTCCTTGCCCAGCTTGATCTTCACCCGCACCGACTTGGCTGAAGGAGTCACACGGGGGAGACGGAGCATTTTTTTACACTTTCAGATTGGACTTTTTGTTATTTGTACAACACCAAGATTCTCATCCAGTGTTTTTCAGCTCCCTTGTAGCCTCAGAAATCACAGTTTTTCTTATAATCAGTGTTAGGCAAGTTACTTAAAAAAAAAGAAAGTTACAGTTACTAGATACTTTTCTCAAAAAGTAACTAAATTAGTTACCCACACGTTTAGCTGTGTTGCTCATTCCACCGATGCACGATCCGTACAAGTTGTACCTCGTTGTAAAGGTAAAAATCAGCTACCAACTGGTATTATTAAAGGGGAGAAATGAAGTAATGTTTCCGAACTTTTTGGGAGGGGTTTAGCTATCGCGGAAAGTAATTTTTTAAATGCTCAAATAAATCTCCGGGTGCCGACAGGGGACAGTCGGTAAAGACAACGCTGATTGGCTGTTGCGGCACAGCAACACACGACGCTGCCTGAAAAGTTCACATTTTTCAACTTTGGCGAACGAGCAACACGACTTGGCCTAAACGCGGCTGTACATTTGACTTTTCATGTCAAGTGGTCACCAAGGTCGCGTCTGGTGTGAACGCGGCTTTAGAGATCTAGTTGGTCTGATGAAAAAAAAACTGCTTCAATTACAGCAACACATTTTTTGGCAGTAACGGTAGGAGCCTTATAATGATGGGAAGAGCAATTAATTTGATTAGTCCTTACTGAAAAAACCAACGCCAATATTTATAACGCTGATATTTCCGTCACTGCTTATAATTGACTTCTTAGTTCCAGTTGATTGACTTGGAGTGCTGATTTTTCCTCCGCAGTCTTTCACATTATGAAAGCACATTTTGACGAACAATCCCTATTATATTTCTAATTGGCAGAATACAGATACATACAACGGCAATAACTGTTCTTAGGTGGCTTGCAGCCTCGGAGGAGACCTTCCCGTTAACACATGAGAAATATTCTGACAGAAATCTATCAAACCAGGCAAAATTCATTCCTCTTGCTCAAGAACATGACTCATTCAAGGAAGTACTGGGACGAGAAAACAAAACAAAACTGTAAATCAAGCGTCAAACATTTCAGGACACATGGATGGAGAGATCTTACGCCTGTGCATCACCTCTGGAGCATCTTTTCAGTAGAAATTCGGAGTCGCAAACATACAGATGAAGTGAACACAGAATACAGAGAATACCTTCTATAGCTGCATAAATAAATCATGAGCCGCATTCTTTCAGTCCTTCTGCTCCTCTCAAGCGGAGGACAATGATTTGATATCTTCAGAAAAATGCGCAAGTTAGAACTTCATCTACTGTATAGGTTTTGTTTTTTAAGGAGACTTGAGTTTATAAACAAAGCACTTTCTCATGTTGTCTTCCCGTCCTGCAGCGAGAGCCACATGTATCTACATTACGCCCGCTGGGAAGGTGACAACATGTACGTTAGAAGCAGCAGAGGACGACACGCCGGGTTTACAGATGAGAATTTCAGTGACAGAAAAAACGTGTCTCTGTGTGCATGTGGCTGTGTAGACCCCCCCCCCTATAAGGTACACACTGTTGAAGTAATGCGTCTTACCCTCGGCTTCTGACTCATTCTCATCATCGTCGTCGTCACTGTCGTCCTCGCTGTCTTCGTCCTTGGCAATTTTCTGTCTGGCACTCTTGAACACGGACTGAAGAACAATGGAGTCTTCGTAAATCTGTATGAGAATAACATTTTTTTTTAAAAGACATGAATGGTATGTGATGAATCTATGATGATTCTATATTAAAACACAGCACAGCCCACATTTGTATAGCTCATAAAAAATACACTAATCTAAAAAAATTAATAAAAAAAAATCCATTGCTTCCTCTCTTATTCTTGGCTGTAAATTGAATTCTAAGCTTTTTCGAAACATTTTCTCATTTTTTTTGGTTTAGCTCCCAGTCCAATGCGATGTTCTTGGTTTTAGTTGCTATGAGTTTTAGGTGGAACATTGAAGTGACTCTACACAATGACGAAGAAAGCATCCGCAGTTTACAGTGTTGTCGCAGCATAATTGCCGAGTAAATACGCCGCAAATGACGTCTGCCTCCACGGCGCCGGCTGCCAAGGTTACCCAAACTTTCCAGAGGGTCCTGGATGAAAAGTGGATGCGGGAAGCAACAAGGAGCACGAAGGAGGAAAAAATGATGCATTAACACGCAGCTGAGAAGTAACTATTGATTGGTGCTTTGTCCTCACCTTCAACAACGCCCCATTATTCACAAAAGAAACACACTAATCAAAATGAGGAATTCCAAAAAGCAACAAGGCAATATTCTCTCTGGGTCGTGTAATAAATCACAGCATGTCACTGGTAATAAACAGTGCAGCTTTGCCGCTATTGGGAAACAACACGGAGAAAAATAAGCGAAGCCCCCAAAAGACCCAACAGTAGGAAGTAGGTGTCAAAGTGAATTATGGAGTTTTCTGATGAGTATTTGCTCCTCGAGGCAACGGCTCCAAATAGCAGGAATAGTGGAACTCGCCAATTATACTTTTCCAGAGCCCAGGGCTGATGCCTTCAAATGTCTTATCCGGGATATATCAAAATCAAACCGGAGAGACACGCCGAGCCTGGCAGACGGATCCTCCATTGTGGATTATTCGCTAATTGTTTGGTTGCTATTTGAGTGAGGGAGCCGGCGAAGATGTGTGTGGATGCCAGAGTGAAGGTCTGCACTGCACGCTTCCTGACCTGTGACCCCTCCAGATTGAAAGTCTGTGCGTTGTGACAGAGCAGCATCACGTCCTTCTCCAGGTCTCCCACGCTTCGGTATTTATGGTTACGCACGCGTTCCTGTTGACAGAAGGAGCACAAATCAAACTCACCTCAAATGGCTTTCAAGCGTTAAATAATTTCTCTTACTGAACACCAGGATTATATGAGTAACACTGAAGCCTGTATTGGTAAAGCTTTAACCGGGATAAAACGGTCGATGTCATACCTTATTAAATTGATAAAAAATTCAGCATCAACTTGCTAAATGAAGCGATGCAACTTTTCCATGGTAATCATTTATGAAGCGTTGCACTGTCAGCCTCACTACCTGGACTCCAGCGGCGCTGCACTCTTGAGTGTTACTCAACAAACCTTGATCTTCTTGAAGTCCACCGGCTTTCTGATCAGCTCGTAATACTCTGGGAGCTCCTTCCTGGACGGCAGCTGCACAAACACCTCACTCAGTTGTCTTCCAGACCTGCCAAGGAAGTCATTTCACAATTGTTACTAAATTTGTACTTCATAACGATGACAAATGCAGTTTTTCTGAATTAAATAAAAAACGGATCGGTATTTCCACCCCAATACCACCCTAATGTGCCAACAAATACTTGCTTGTTCTCTGTAAGAAACATTCGACTTTAAGTTGGCATCAAATAAGTATTTTGTCGATATAAAGGTCTGGGGGTTCAAACTCCCTCTGTGTTTGTTGATATCTGAGCTTTCTGTTTTTGTGGCCATCCGAGGTTTATAAGTGAAAACAGCCTCAGGTTTTGCCAAGGCAGACAATACTGTCTGATGTTGCTGCAGTCTTTTAATAATACCATCGTGCCTGAAACACTGGCAATATAGGTGCATCAACGGGTTGTGCAAGATGATATATCCCTTCTACAAAACACTGCATTGTATTAAGCAACACTTAAAAAAGGACACAGCTTATGAAGTTTCTTTTCGTAAACAAAATTGCATTTGTCAAGAATGTATAGAAGTAATGAACTGGACAACAACTTCTATGTACTATTAATAAGTACTTCAGAGGTAATTGAGGAAAATGGCTTAGTGGTTGTAGAATATGGCGATGCAGAATAACAATTAGATAACAATTAACCTAATGATGAGTAACACAGAGCCAATTTGTGTGCATGCTCATAAAAAGCTAGTTAATGGTGAATATGTGTAGCCTAAAATAAAGTGTAACCAAAATATCATATATAGTTACTTTTAATTCCACCTTACTTTGTTTAATTTCCTCAATTAATCCACAAATTGTTGTATGTCATAACAGACACCGTGTACATTCTGAATCACTAAGTCTGTTGCAAAAAACACGAATAGATGAGTTAGAATAATAAACCTTCAATAAGCCTGTGCAGCTGTCAATGCTAAAGCAGGATCGCGTCAAGTTTAGTGGAAGCACGACACGAAAAACATTGCAAAGAAAAAAAACCTGCATGTCTCAGATCATATAAATTCAAATCTTGGCCATTTGTGTGCCTTATTAGTATGCTGCGTGTCTCAATCGAATACGTTACAATATCTCCTTTTGTAAATATGAATAATTCAGGACAATGAATATTGAAGTGTTTATGCTGGAGGCGTGTTGTCTGTATCAAAGTGTGCGAGGTAAACCAAAATTGCACGCATGCATATAATTACTAAGAGCGACTGGCTGAAACAACAAAGACGCTCAACTAACGGCTTCGCATTTCACGAGGAAACGCAGAGTAGCTGCCCAAATTCGAGGCGTTCGTGCCGCTAAATGTGTTACACTTCATCCGACCGTTGACACGGTGCCTTTGTGGCAGAGCGGGGAAAAGGCTTTCATGTTTTTTCCATCAACGTGGTAAACACGGGAGCTTGATTGCAAGTCAGCGTAGCAATCTTTGCTCATCTGTGCCGCTTCCTCCCAGTAAAGCCCCTCCACGCCCGTGCCAGGGTCTCTCCGCTCCTGTTCCTCCCGTCTCCGATTAATAATGCATCGGTTACTTCATTAGAGCCAAGATTACGCAAAACAGACTTCTTTGTGTTTGGAGACTGTGTCGACATTTGATCTAATATTCCTTTAGTGAATTTAAAGTTTAAACACGCCTGCGACATTTAAGCTGGCGTTTGCCAGAGTAAAAGGACCTTCACCTGTTGCTCAGTCAGAACCCTAAAAGGCAAGAGGGAATCCGCAGGGAGAGTGAATCGCAAATGCATTTTACACTCCCCCAGTATTGTGGATTGAAGGTGAGGCGGGAGAACGAACTGGGCGCTACAACTGACTCCACCTGCACCTTCCGCCTCCAGTCGTTTCAGAGCTGGCTGTGATAGCAAAGCAGGTTTGATGAAGCCCTCTAATTCCTTTGAGAAAAAATCTTCAGTGCATTCTATCATCAAAAAATCTACACTTGACGGACTGCCCACGGCCTCGGCTAGAGTAGGAAAGAAAGGGGGCACGTGCACGCTTGGATCAATCCAAGTTTCTTTAATATGCCAAGCTTTGGGTCCGTCAGGGTTGTCCCCATGAAGGTCCTCTTACTGCAACTTTCACTGATCCAAGTGTGTTAATAACCCCTTTCTTTACGACTTACGTTTCCTCCGGCCTCAATTCTAAGTGCAGCGATCCACTTCAGTCTTTCTATAGCTAAAGTCAGAAAAACACTGCTTTTGTACCTTAGGAACTTTTCATTCATACTGGGTATTCAGCACCTTATGTGACTTACATAGTCTATTTTTTTTCTCTTTTGTTACCATTGGTGATAGTGCAGTGCAGTTACTCAAGTCACATGTATCATATTTTTATGAAAAGATGTGACCTATTTTTTTTTTGTGAATAGAAAATATATTACTATAATAATAAGAATGTTTTACATAATGTTCCGTGAACATAATCTGTAGAAAGAACTGCAGCAGCAGCAGCAGCAGCAGCAGCAGCAGCAGAGCTCCAGGCTGATATTAAGGGTGCTTATGACAAATGATTTGGATTCTGTACAATCGCCCCACTGCTGGGCCTCTGAGCTTAGATCTTTTGTGTAAACTCTGCTGAGATGACAAAGGAGGATGTTATATTCGTAATGGATTTTTACATCTTTGAAGTGTGAGGTGTGATGCCTCACAGCCAAGCGTTCAGGCAACAGGGACCTCTGGGATCACAAGCAGTGGCTGTCGGTCATGAAAGGGACCAGAATGAATGGAAGTGCGATAATGAAAGCCTAAGTAATGGGGGCGACGGGGGGGGGGGGGGGTTCCTGAAAAAATATATTGTTTAAAGTGTAACTACACCCCAAGGTTTTGACTGAAGTGCTTCTGCACTCAAAATTTAAAAAATGGTAGTCATCGTAGGCCTGCTGGGAGGAGCTAAAGGTGCGTCGTGTGTCCAAATGGCTCATTTTGTCACGTCGCGCCCGACACTCTAATGGCTTTAGTGACATCACGCCCGCTCCGTTCTACACCCAGTTTCTCTGCGAAACGTTATTTGTTGATTTCCGTAACGACTGACTGGCTCCCGACACATCGCTCTCCATCCGACTCTTAGCGCGGCTGCGCACGCGTGTCCACCCATACACACGCATGTAAATCAAATAAAAGAGTTTTCATTTCTTTAGCAAAGGTGCTCTTGTGGCTTTAACTGACTTTAACTGTCTCCCAGAGAAAATTGTCTGCTGCGAAGAAGTGGAGCAGGTAACATCACACCAACAGCCCTTGAAACGAGCTACGGTCGATCATAACTTTGCTCTGTTCAACCGACTTGCCACAGGCGGCGGTATTTATAGGAGGGGCGGGGCGACTAGGAGCGGTTGGTGACGTAGGCTGCCTCCACCACGTTGTCTGCTTCCATCCCAACGAATTAGTAAATTTGAGTGCAATAGCCAGTGTTGAACCTGTAGAGGGCAACTCCTGTAGTTGGAACATAGATCAATCAACAACACTACTTTATGTCTAAAAACAGCAGTGTTCAGCAGAAAAAAAGTGGTCTGGGGGTGCAGTTACACTCAAAAGTAACCAAATCTATAGCCACCCCCCCCAACCAACCCCACCCTCCCCCAGTCCGATGCTACAACCCACCCCCCGGTCGAACGTTTCGAGCACCTTAATGTGGTTTGTAATGTGGAGACAATGGAGCCGTGTAGCCATGGAGTGGAGCTCCGCATAAATCAACACCAAATCAAAGTCAAGTTGCGCTCAAATTTGACATGTTTTATTGGAGGGAAAACAGAGCGGCACAGACGAAATCCAAAGTCTTGGGTTGGAATTTCTACAATCTGTCCCAATATAGTTAAGTGAGAGAAGCGCCAGAATTATGATTGAGGTGCTTTGGGAGGAACAACCATCGAATGGGAGAGGAAAGAATTTGACTTCTGGAAAAGCAGGTAGCAGTTTCCTGGAAGAGCTCCAGCGAACCAGCCAACCTCTGCATATTTCAGTAATGGGTACAGAAATGCACATGTCCTTTCATGCATATGTGTGTATTAAGGAGGAGGGCATACTCATGATTTTGTGCACTGACAAGAAAGAAAAAACAAAGAATAAACACAAATAAACACTTTCTCCGAGTGAATGGCATTTCGACGGATATTCATCACAATACAACATTCTGAAGATGTGAAATCCTGTCCAATCCCATAAATGTGCTCTCTCTACGTGCTCTCTTTGTGGAATTTGGCCCTCGGCGTGTGCGACTCTCAAAAATGGATGTCCTTTGCAGCAAAGGATCGATGTGTCACATTAAAATTTTTGATCCAGCAAGGTTAGGTGTAAGCATAGACTGTATATGAAGATGGACGGAGCCAGAAGTCAGTAAGGTGTTTTTTTGTTTTTTTTTACAGCGTAAGGTACAAGAGAGTTCAACTTTCAAGATGTTGGTTTATAAGCCATGGATGAAGGTGCAGGGACAAACACAGGGTGCCAATTACTGAGGAGCCCCCCCCAAAATCCTGTCCTTGTCTTGACTCTTGCGTCCCCTCTGTGTTTTAGTACTGGAGATTGGTATAAAGGGCCGTCCACACCAAGAACTATAACTATAAAGCCTAGCTACGATAGCGATGGAAGCATCCACACCGATGAACGATATCGCTGTTTTGCTAGGTTACATTAAGCACGTCCTGCGCAAACCTCCCGCAATCTCCGTTAACAAAACACCACTTATCCCAACGGAGAGACCGTGCCGGCGATCGATATGTGCAGCGGCGCAGCTGCATTTGCCCACATTGCCCTGTGGCCAGTCCATCACTGTCTGTGACCGACACAGTGACGTGTTGAACGTCTCGAGGTGTATGGAGACCCAAGTGAGTATTTATTCGATATCCTTGATATCAAATGTAAAAAAAACCCACTATTTCACGAGTGGGCGGCAAAAAATCAGACTCTCACGGACAAAACTATTGTCAATAAACAACATGCATTCAAAAGAGTAAGCCATTTGCATCAATAATTCTGAATCCCCCCTCGCAATCACCCAGTACTATTTTCCCTCCTTTCGTATTATTGCGCGCACCTTTCTATCAGCTGAAGAAGGAAGGAGACGGAAAGAGACCCTTGCGCCACGTCTCCTTCCAGGAATGTAAACGCCATGAAACAGCTGATGATCGCACTCGCAGTGTGGATTGCTCCTTTAAAAGCATATTGTTTTTTGAAGCAAAACGCTTTATCCGTGTGACCCCAGCAACGACAGAACTACTTTCTGCAACATCGAAACCGGGCCAGAACTCCGCTCACGGGACGCAGTGGGGGAAAAGTCACTGCTGATGAACGACACTGATGGTGAGGATCTCATACAACTTAATGTCAAAAAATCCAAACTATCCTTTTAATTGTGTGCATCCAATGAGCATCAGAGGCTACATATTCTTGTTAGAGATGCTAAATGGCTGTATTAATGGAGCGCTTTTCACACTTACCTCATTCAAACCCTCCAGGCCAGGGTATTGAACTTGTCACCTAAAGAGTACAAGCTAGTCTCTACCTACCTGAGCCATGCCCTAATTTTGAAACAATTTAGTTGGTCTGCAGATTTCCCGTCAGTTCAGTCATTATGATTATCTTATCACCTCCTCATAACATTCCATACCAGGCTAATGCTCATACTGGATTTGCAGTAACAGGACTTTTGAATCTCCTAGATACCCGGATTCCAAAACAGCCCACTGGTTAAAAGTTTGGACTGCACTATTTGATCCAGTTAATCTCAAAACATCTCATGATCAGAGCGGCAAGGACTTTCATTTGGATTCGCTTTGGGACATTTCTTTTATTTTAAAAACCTGAGACCTGTAGCGGTACTGTGTGTTCCTGTCCAGTATTACACTGAATGCAATTTGGAGCAGGATCAATGCAATCTGGTAGGGGAGCAGGCATGTGAAGATTACCAATGTGCTTTTGGCAGTCGAAAGCTTTAGGACACCAGATTTTCAAGCAAAGAAAAATGCTAATGGGGTGCAATCCCAGTGTTGCCCGGGTGCAGATCAAACTGGGTACAAATGTCTTCGATCCATGTACACAGCATGTTAAGGCTCATGTATCCAGGTTTTTAAAACTGTATGCAAATTGTATTCTTCAACGACGGTTTGTAGGTGGAATTTGCAATGAAGGAGAAATGCCAAAGTAGTGCTAAATTCACAACTGTTCTGACAGGGTAATAACTAGTACAAACAATACGGGCTTGAGGTGACATATTGATGAACAAACCTTGAGCATGTAAATCTTCTTACCCATCTCTGTAGTTGATCACCGTATCAATAATGGTGTTCATTTGTTTTGTGAGTTTCTGGGGGTTGGGGGAGAGCTTCTCGGCCGGCGGGCGTCCGCGCCTCTTCTTGGCTGTGGCGCCCCAGTCCTCCCTGCTTGACGAGTCTTTGTCCTGGCGTCTCTTGCGCTTGCGCTTCTTCAGTCGTATTTCCTCCTCCATCTCCTCCAGATTTCCATCCTCAACGGCCTGCAAGAGAGCGAGTGGTGGGTGCCAAGATTGAGAATATTTTCAATTAACTTTTTGAACACATTGCAAAAGCAGATACAGACGATACCTGCGCAAACCCAGAGGAAATGCAATTATTTGAACAAAATTTTATACAGATGTAATTAGGGTTGGGTATTGGCAAGAATCTGGCGATATGAAACATATCCCGATACAAGGGTGGTGATACTATGTATTGTGATATATTGTCTGCTGTCAAGCGGTTGGAGGCATAAATAAAACACAAAACCACAGTCGCCAAGCAAACAGCTGATGACATGAACTAAAAAAACAAACGGTAGTGTTTAAAAAAAATAGGTATTGTATCCCGTCGTGAAATATCACAATATTTTGGTGTATTGATATTTTATTACACCCCTACATGTCATGTTTGTCTGTGGAAAAAGTAGCCCTTGACCTCTGAATTCTGAAACATTTATACTACTCTTCCTACTCTTCCAGAGATGACTGA
>CAESWR010000276.1:779131-789411 GCA_903171835.1 Mullus surmuletus | reverse complement strand
CATATTCTTATCAAGGATTGATGGTGGGATGAAAGAAACAGCAGTGGGTCAGAGTGTTATCCAGAAGATGAATCTATTGAAGGTAATTGTAGATTCATTGATTTATAATTCTTCAATTCTTAATTCTTGGCTTGGAAAACCCAAACTAATGAATTTACTATCAATTACATAGTTACCCATAATACTGACTTTTGGGAAGTAAAAACTAGCTATTTTTTCTCCTTAAAGGTACTCTCCGCAATAATTATACCTTAAAGGGATAGTTCGGATTTTTTGACATGAAGTTGTATGAGATCCTCAACATCAGTGTGGTTCATCAGCAGTGACTTTTCCCCCACTGCGTCCCGTGAGCGGAGTTCTGGCCCGGTTTCGGTGGCACTGAAAGTATATTTCCATCTAGTTGTTGGGGACAGGGAGATAAAGCGTTTTGCTCCAAAAAACAATCTGTGTTCAAAAGAGCAATACATTTGCATGACAAATTCTTGGTCACAAAAAAGTCCGACCTCACAAGCCCCCGGCACTATTTACCCTCCCTTCGTATCACTGCTCGCACCATCATCAGCTGTTTCACTGCGTTTACATGCTCGGAAGGAGATCGCTGCAACGCATCCTCTCTCGCATCGCAGCAGTCTCCTTCCACCTCCTTCCTCCTTCAGCTGATGGAAAGGTGCGCATAGTAATACAAAGGGAGGGAAATTAGTGCTGGGTGATTGCGAGGTTGGACTTTTTTGAGGCCAAGAATTTGTGATGCAAATGTATTACTCTTGTGAACGCATATTGTTTTTTGGAGCAAAATGCTTAATCCATGTGACGCCAGCAACTAGAGGGAACTACTTTCTACAACACCGAAACCAGGCCGGAACGCAGTGCGGGAAAAGTCACTGCTAATGAACCACACTGATCGGGAGGATCTCATAAAATCCAAATGATCCCTTATATATAGCATCAAACTCTGATTATCTATTAGCTATTAGCCCCTTAAAAATGAAAAGGTACTTAAAGGATTAATCAATTCTGTTGTCATTAACTTACTTATGTTACTAACTCTTCCACTTGCTTCCGTTAAGTCAATGTAGCTGATCAATGATCAAGTCAACTTTTAGATTTTTTAAACGGTTTTTAAAACAGATTTTGAGCTAAACATTATTGGTAATCCATTAATTAAAGTATTAGAAAGTGAGTGATTGTGCACCAGCATTATCAAGTCTTACCCAAAGAAGCGTTTGATGTGTGTGTGTTTGTGTACCTGGTAGTGTTTGAGCATTCCGTTGATCAGCAGCGAGGACTGCTTCTCCACCCGCTCGATGACTTGGTGGGCCACGCCGTAGTAAGACTGCGAGCTGGTTTGGTCCGTGGCAACGCTGTACTCATCATCCACATCCTGCTTGACTGACCTGGATGCAAGCATGATGTTAAGAGC
Source organism: Mullus surmuletus (assembly GCA_903171835.1). NCBI lineage: Eukaryota > Metazoa > Chordata > Actinopteri > Syngnathiformes > Mullidae > Mullus > Mullus surmuletus. Next base: position 787,991 of record CAESWR010000276.1, on the reverse strand, counting down.
AGACAGAGACCCAGACTGAACCACGCCAAAAGAGAAATCTTAAGGAAATCTTAACGATCGGTTTGGAGGTTTAAGGGTCTGATTAGGCGACGGGAGCTCAGCTGGAGAGCAGCCGACTCCCACTGGGGAGGTCTGGATTTAGAACAAAGCTTGACAGCAGTCGCGAGACGGAGAAACTTTCATTGCTTTTCTTTTACTCTATTTGATCATTTCTTGAGAAGGGAAAATGAAAAACACCCTGAAAAATCGCAATACTTAATATATTGCACTGAGCAAATGTTAAACAGTAATGAGAAGGAAATGGGCTGGTACTCGATGAGGTGCTTTGTTGCTGTCGTGTGGACGCCGTCTCCGTTAGGATCTTCAAGTATTTTCTCCTCTGCCTCCACTTTGGCCACCTCGTCTTCCTCCTTAAAAGACGATGACACAGATGAGAGAAAATGCTATTAATGAGAATTACAGCAGCACAGTTTGTGACCACAGAAGTGACTCAGGTAAGAGAAAATCTTGAGAAACACAATCGGGTAAAAGTGTACCGCTACAGCCCCCTACTGGATTAAGAAGTGTACATTCATCAACTCGGGGTGCTTGTGTGTGTGTGTGTGTGTGTGTGTGTGTGTGTGTGCGTGTGTGTGTGTGTGTGCGTGTGTGTGTGTGTGTGTGTGTGTGTGTGTGTGTGTTGGGGGGATTCAGCTGACAAACTGTTTGGCATTGTGGTATTCAATCAAGGTGAAAGTTACTGACCTCCTCCTCGAATTCTGAGCTGCTCTCCTCGCTGTCTGACCTCGGAGCCACTTCATACCTAGCAAGCAAAGAGCAGAGTGAAGAAAAACCAAAGCAAAGTTCTCTGCTTTCTTCCAAAAACTTTTTGAATACATGGGAGAATTCAACACTAAGAGGTCAAAGTTCCCGCAGCATCAGCAAAGAATAAAAAAAGGAATCACTGAGGGTGAACAGGAGTGAGGACAATGAAGAAGCGCCGGAGCTGAACCCGGTAAATTGCTAATGAGAGGTTGACAAACGGAGCACAGAGGTGATGCTGCTCCTCACCCGGGGTTCATCTCGAGCCAGGCCTCCAGCTGGCTGGATTTGGGAGCTTCGGTGCCCTGGAGAACTTTCCCGGTCTCTGTCTGAATCACCTTGACGGGCAGCTCGCTCATCTGGCTGCTCTCATCCATCAGCTGGACCACAAACAGGGAGAAAGGTGTGCACATCAATAATGCAACTCTGCTTCTCCGGTTTGGGCAAATCTCCAGTTTAAAAGATAAGTGACCCGAGATGAAACAGTTAAATGTTAAAGATCACATTAAATAGCTTGACATTTAAAAATGGACCCCATTACTCTGTCACATTAGACTATGATTTTGTGACTCTTTTTTTCCCCCTTAGTTTTAACCCTCTAACCCTCTTAACACACAAAATATTTTCTCAAACACATTCACACGGTTCACTAACTCAATACCGACATGTTCAGACCATTCAAGTTGTAGTCGTGTATTTCACTGTCATGCAGTGACCAGAAATGAAGCAGGAGAGCACCAATTAAAACCCCTATAGAAAAGACCCCATGGTTCCCCCGGTGGTCAAACATGTCAACTGATGTAAAATGTCAAATTATTCAATTTTCAACCCAGAAGATCAAATTGATAAGGTAGTTGTAGTTATAACATCATATTATGGCTAGATTAGAGCAGATCCAACAAAAAAGAGGTTTGAATGGAAGTCAATGTGTCAACTCTGGTCCTTAAATGTACAAGTGTATGAAAAATGCGGAACACAGTGAAGGGAGCAATGAGAGCCAAATTGTAAACTTTAAATGTTCAAATACTAAAATGTGGAGATTTTCGTGCCATTAGCCTCAAAACACCATTACTTATTTACCATTAAGATTTAAGTGTGCAAGAAATGTCACAAACGGTGTCAGAGGGTTAAATGATATAAACAAAGCCAGAACAAAATAGAAAATACAGCAAATTAAACTGAAATTATGTAGATAAATTGGATTCACCTGAAATTAAATGTACCCATTAAAATGACATGAAACCCTCAAGGCAGGATAAAATATCCCTTTCTAAATCCATTATCACTCATCTCATCAATATCCACAATTTGGAAGGCCTATTACAGATAAATGAGTCCTGGGACATAAACAGACAAACAGGTATTCCTTTACAAATTGACATTCAATGTTTTATGGGTTTTTTTTGTTATTATTCAGATATAATAACAAGGTATGTGAAGGCGATGAGGGACACCTCACAATTCATTTTTAATTGTATGTGCTGTACAGATCAATTATGAATCAATATTTGCTCAACATGTTTAGAAAACTGGAGAACAGTGATGACGTATTTCGCATGAAGGATGCCTTTTGCTAGAGGACAAATAAAGAACATGGACAACCAGCACGCTGGCACGCTGAGCATTTCAAGGAGACTTTTTCTACAATTATTTTCATCTGCAGTAAATGTGAACACCTGGTGACTCACTTCTCCATCAGGTCCAATTGCACTGGTGCCTTCGCCGTCTCCATCCACCTTCTAGATGTAACAAACACATTCAGATGACGTTAAAATCAGAAAAGACATTGGGCATAATGGGCTCTGAAATTTAATCGTCCATTTCAATATGTTTGTCCATCTTTGTCTCTTATATGTTTTTACACACGTATATATGTCTGTCATTCTTAAAGTAAGGACAATAATAACAAAAATGTTCATATGTACTGAGGGAAAATTGGGAAAAATCTTTTTCACATAGATGGACTGAAAAATTCATTAAATGTTTCACTCGACTAAGCTGGTGTTGCTGTCCTGCAAACAAAAAAATAATTGCAAATCTCCTCTGCCTATAGCTACTCATTATCTACTATCCCTTATCTATTGTTATATAATTGCTATAGGACTTTTTCCAAACCAACAAAGAAACTTTCTTATGTTATTTGAAGAGATGTGGTTACTACAAAACAGAACACAACAAACAAACAATAACATTTCTCTGTGACAGGAAAAAGCAATCAATTGCATTCCTCGCTTCAGTGCTGCAGCGTGGTTCTGTCACTCACACGGTTTCCACATTTAGAGGCAGGAAGGTTGAGATGACTATAGATATCACCTGAATCTGACACTGAATTAGAGTCTGAGCAACTAGAGGATAACTTCAATCGGCGTCTTTGATCGCGCAGCTCACATTCACACTACGATCGGCAATTAAACACAACCAGGGTCATCAAACTCATGAAAAACAAAGTAGCGCTGCCAGCATTAGCCGGTCATCTCTCAGAAATATCAGCTCTGCTTTCATTTTTGTCACTTTCAATTACACATTTCTCCCAGCGAACCGGCTAGCCATCCGAGTGCAGAGGTTAAAGACTGGATGCTCGGCAGGCAAATTACAGTCATCAAAAGGCACTCTGTTTGCCTCCCTTGAAACCGAGGAAATTGTTTTTTAGATGTCATTCCTCTGAATGATATCACGCGCGCTCATCTGAAGTGGCACAGCGTGTGTTTGCAGAGAATATGATTTTCAAATGGCTGGAATGTGTTTGATGTGAGGTGAATGTGGCGGGCGAGAGAAATGTGTGAGGCTTTCCGACCACTTTGACACTTTGAAATCACAACATGATCAGCTGATTCTTAGCAAATAACCTCACTGTGATTGTGCGACAGATTGGGAGCCTTTAGGGACAGCGGATTGAGATGAGCTTTTGGCAACGATCAGGTGCGACATATCCGTTTAACACTCACCAGCAGTTACGGAAAACACAACATTTTACACCTGTCCGCATTTTTCAAATTTTTAACTGGTTACCACCTATAACAGAGGTGGGCAAACTACGGCCCGGGGGCCACAAGCAGCCTGATGGGACTATTTAATCCGACCCGCGGATCCTTCACAAAAAAAGGAAAATATCTTCATAAGATAAAGTGAGAAAGGTTGTAAACTAGTTGTTGTTTTTTTAGTGTTAGTCCCCCCGCCCCCTGTTTCACCCAGCATGCTAACATGTCCTCTCAAGAAAGTGGGGCCAAAGATCCTTAAAGGGATAGTTCAGATTTTTTATTATGAAGTTGTATGAGATCCTCACCATCAGTGTCGTTCATCAGCAGTGACTTTTCCCCCACTGCTTCCGTGAGAGGAGTTCCGGCCCGGGTTTCGGTGTTGCAGCAAGTAGTTCCGTTTAGCTGCTTGGGTAACAACATGCGTTCAAGGGAATAATCCATTTGCATCACAAATTCTTTGCCAAGAAAAAGTCAGACCTCGCAATCACCCGGTACTATTTTCCCTCTGTTCGTATCACTGCACGCAGCTTTCCATCAGCAGGAGGAAGGAGGCGGAAGGAGACTGCTGCGATGCGAGAGAAAGCACATCGCAGCAGTCTCCTTCCGAGCACGTAAACACAGTGAAACAGCTGATAATGGTGCGCGCAGTGATACAAACGGAGGGAAAATAGTGCCGGGTGATTGCGAGGTCAGACTCTTTTGCAGCCTAGAATACATGATGCAAATGTATTACTCTTTTGAACACATATTGTTTTTTGGAGCAAAACGCTTTATCCGTGTGACCGCACTGCAATTAGAAGGAACTACTTTCTGCAACACCAAAACCGGGCCGGAACTGCCGGAAAGGTCACTGCTTATGAACAGACACTGATGGTGAGGATCTCATACAACTTCATGTCAAAAAATCTGAACTATCCCTTCAAGAGCTTTATAAACTGTTTCTGAGCATATTTACAGGCTCTTCAAAATATCTTCCCTGACAATATTCCATCAAGCACGATTGTTAGTTCATCCCCAATCCTGATTTTTGTGGGTTTGTTTCCCGCACCACCTTGCCTACCCGTCGAATAAATATTCAATGTGGCCCTTCAGACAACATAATTGCCCACCGCTGACTGCCGTTTTAGAGATTTTTGCCTCTTGATTTGGATAAAAAATCCTGGGATAAAGGTCTAATTACGGGAGCTTTCTGAGGAATCCTCGGCTGTGACGACCAGCATTGGCGTCGTTTAATGGATCCCAAGAGGCGTCGTTTGAAAGTAAGACTGATCTCCCGAGAAGGCATGGTGTCATTGTGGAAACATCTGCATCCTAAATTCACAGCAGCATCATTACAGGAGGTCTGATGAAGGATTCATTTTGCAACAGAGGAATCGTTTCTAATCACTCCATAAGTTAGGAAGAAGTTTTTGAGATTTGAGTGAGCAGCCCTCAAGGCTCCTCAGCAACCGTTCATGCATCGCCGCTCGCTGACAATCCGCCTGACATCTGTGACAGACTTCCAACTTCAAGACGAGGAAGTCTCAAAACTGTTCAGAAAGCGTTGCCGTTCTCATGCATCACGTAAACCCTTTCGAATTGACGTTGTTTTCTGTTAACAGTAAAAGCGGAGAAACAGAGGCGAGCATCTGGTGCTTGTTATGGAGTAGAAGTCTTTGGACTGAAGACGGATGACGCTTTTAAAATTATGTCAATTTACCTCAGCTCTTCTTCTTCTCGGGATAAATAAAGTGTACGAAAGTGAACTAGCAGTGCTTGAAAACTGCATTATGTGACGTTAACCGATCGCTCCATTATGACATTTATTTTCTCAGGTCCTAAGTGAACGGAAACAAACACATGCTTTTATTCTGAAAGCCTCTGGATCATCTACCGGTGCGCACATTGAATAAAGCCCTGACAGTGGAGGTCTGTGGGGAAGGGGCCTGAGAGTGGAGGCCTGCAGCCAGACTAAACCCAAACACTCATCCCGCCGCCGGCGCTCCATACCTTCTTTCTCTTCTTCTTCTTCTTCTTCTCCTTGGCAGCCTGAGCAGCTTTGTGCTCGTACACCAGCGTGGTGAGGTTGGCCACGTACTCGTCCGTCTGCTGCAGCAGGTACGCCAGGCGCTTGTCTTTCTTCTGGTCGATGAGTTTTCGATAGCCTTCCTCATCTTCTGCCTGGATTGAGGATTGCGACAAAGGGGATGATGGTGCGTGAGGACGAGCAGCCCTGCCGTGTTCACAGCATGTCTATCTGAAGCCCTCACAAAATGCACCACGACGAGCCAACAGAAATAATGGAGTTTGAACACTTTTTAGAGTTACAGCTTCTTGAAATCGAAAAAGAAGAAGAGAAGTCCTGGACCGAGTACTGACTCCTCCTAAAACCAACATGTACTTTTAGATTAGATTAGATGATATTAGATATATCTTTATTTCGATTATGTAAACTAAAACTTAAAAACAGCTAAAAATAAATAAATAAATAAATGGACACCAAGAAATTAAACCAAAGGAAAATAAATACAGTAATTTGCATCTGCAAGTTAAGCACCTCAGTTCACATGAGCAAAAGGAGTAGGAAGAAGTATAAACTCATCTGGTCCTACTCCGTTTATAATATAATTGAAATCATAATATAAAATATACATTGTTTTTTGGGGGGTTTTACATTCAACATACCTCCTTTAGCAATATATGTACCATTTCCTTTTAATCCAAATAGTGAGCAGCATCTGTGATAATTATTATCAATCTGGAGAATCATTTCTTTATGTCTCTTTTTTAACAAAATTATGCTTGAAATGTTTTGAATTTCATTACTCAGTCTGTTTACAGAAACCTTTCTTTGTTGTCTAAATACTGTGAACCTTTAGATTTGACTTCTCTCTTAAATTCTAACCTTGCTCTCTTTCATGAAACATTTCCTGTATATTTTCTGGTAGCAGATAGTTCCTTGCTTTATATAATATTTGAGCTGTTTTAATGCTCCACCAAGTAAAAATGTTTCACAGAGTTTTGGATTTATAAAATAGCTCATCGGTGCGTGTCCGATATCAATCTTAGGTGAATAATTATCAGTTCTTTTTTGTAGTATGAAAAGTGACTGAAGTGCAGTTTTGTAGGTGTTTCCCCATGTCTCTATACAGTAATGTAAATAAGGAGGAATAAGTGAATTATATAGAATGTAGAGTGATTTTTGATCTCGGATAGGACTGTCGCGATAATTGTGGTATTAAAAAATGACACTTCAACATCTTGTTAAAAATGCGCATATAATAATATTGAACGATCCAGTGCCACTTGAAAACAGCCTGCTTTTTGTATGCAGTACAGTTACTTATTTCATTTGGTCTTTAAACCACCTTAGAGAGGTATTTTGATTGTAATTAATCTGCAAAAAGAGAAAAAATCATAAATTAAGTTAAAAATCGTCTTCATTGATTGTACTATTATTATTTATGTTTTTGTTGAAATCGTGATAATATGATTATCATGACATTTCTCTGCCCACGATAATCATGAAGTGCTTGCTTTGCTTTGACCAGGACTGAAATGTTGTGAGACAGTTTTCCATCTTTTTAAACCAAATTTATTCAAACAGTTATTTTGCGTTTGAAATAATTTTGCCAATCAAGTGTTTTATGTTTAAGAGCTGTTGAGAAAATCAATCATCACTCACAAAGTGTCCCTGTATATTTGGATGTTGAGGCGCTTACCATGAGTCTCCTCATTCTCTCCTTCTCGATCCTCTCCGTCTCCTTCTTCTGCTCCCTCTCGGTGTTGGTGTGCCAGGTGGCGATGGCCCTCGTGAGCTTCTGCATTTTGCCAGACACCGAGCGGTGGTACTCTTTGAAGTCTTTAGCGTGCTGAAGGATGCTGTTGAGATACTCCTGCAAAATAAATCAGAGAAACTTGAAGATGAAGTGACTTAGCCTCGAGGTCCCACTTCACCACCTCTGTCGGCTCCACCTGAGATCAGTCTGTTTCATCATGAAGAAAATAATGTCTCTGCTCTCTTTTCCTTATCCATCTATAATGCATGTTTGTTTTGACAGTGTTTTCCTATCAAACATCTTCAGTTGCAGCCTTCCTAACACCTTCAGAGAGTTATTAAGTTCTTTAAACATCAAAGTGATAGAACACTTCATCCGTTCCATGCCTCGACCTCCAAACCTCACCTGACAGTCTTCCCTCTCCGATTTCTATTACAAATCACCTGATGCTTCTGCCGGCGCTTTTTCTCCTGCTCCAGCTTCTGCTGCTTCTCCAGCTTCTCGGTCATACGCGCCTCCCTCAGCGTCTGACGCTTGCTGCGCCGGTAAGCCTTGGAGTTGAGGGCCGTCTCCAGGGTGGTGTCCCGCCGCATGCACGCCACCACGTCCTGCCTCAGCTGAAGATGAGGGAGAGACGACGCTCAGATGGGAACTCCTGCTGATGAATGTCTGCATGGTGTGACTCCTCGGGCTGAACATCATCAAACACTGAAGACTTGTTTCAGGTTGTCATGTTATTGCTTGTATGGAAAGTTGTGATGGCAAATTGGCCATGAAAATATTGGTAACACTTTATAATGCAGCCTATTACTTGGAAGTATCAAGTAATTACATAATAAGTACTATGTACTGACATCGTACATTGCAGGGATGATGCTGGTATCATTATGGATGTTGTTTCACACATGAAGCCCTCTTTCTGTCCCGATGATGTAATGCCTGCCAAATTCTTAATCCAAGTGCTTGATGTTGTTGCTCCTCATCTTCTGTCCATAATTAATTGCTTTCTGTCCTCTGGTCGTGTCCCTGACTCATTGAAGATTGCTTGCGTTCACCCCCTCCTTAAAAAAACGGGTCTTGATCCCTCATCCTGTACCAACTACAGGCCGATCTCCAAACTCCCATTTATCTCAAAAATGTTAGAAAAGTTAGTTGACTCACAGCTGCTAACAGCCTTAAATAATAACCAGCTGTTTGAAAAATTTCAATCTGGTTTCCGTAAACATCACAGCACAGAGACTGCCCTGTTGAAGGTAACTAATGACCTGCTGATAAATGCTGATGTTGGTGATGTCTCTGTTCTTGTGCTACTGGACTTAACTG
>CAESWR010000276.1:708378-733747 GCA_903171835.1 Mullus surmuletus | reverse complement strand
TTAAACTCGCAACAGCCACATACTGACAATAAGGGCAGAGTTTGAGCAGATAAGTCTTTAGTCTCTTATAGACAGAACAAATACAATACACAGATTAACACCAAATGTCTTGGTGTGCAGGCACAGTTGCACCGCACCGCTTCTCCCACAGAAGAAAACCTGCCTCCCCCTGCGTCTCTGTAACCTTTGGAAAGCCAATCGTATCAGGCTGACTAGAAGCCTTCTGAACAAGCACCAAAACGGCTACGATAGGTCATATTAAGAACAGATGAGCAGCCATTGGCAAGTTTTACACGCCTCTGGAATCATTGAAACCGAAGCGGGAAAGTCCATTCTGGGTTTCAGGAAATGTTTTGTGTACTTTAAATGCATCAAATTTCTTTGGAAAAGCAAATGGATAGAAACAGCTTACACAAAATTTGGGGCAGTGATATTATATTATTATTATCATTATTATTATTTTCTTTTACTGAAAACAAAGAGCTGCGATTGGAAATGAATTTAAACTGAACCTTTTGGATAAGATGAAGGAATGATCCATGCCCTCAGTGTCACTTTAGAAACAGCTGTGGTCTTCAAAATATTACTTTAATAAAAAGTGAACGACAGAAAATTTTAAGTATATTTATATATAAAAATACATGAATACAAAAAAGTAGCAAAAACAATGGGGATATAGGCTAAAACAGAATGAATTCATTGATACCTTCATTCTCTCCTGGTGAGACTTTTAATGCTTCTCCTTGGAGAGCCCCAGGACTCCCAGTGTCATGTAAAAAAAAAAAAGAAAGAAAGAAAGAAAGGAAGAGAAAAAAGAAAGTACAAGAAAAAAAAAAAAGACAATTTTTTTTGCTTACAGCTGATACTTTCTGGTCCCTGCCCAGTGCACCCTCCAAACGCCCGGTAATTGTCTAGCTTCTAAACCAGGCTGTTCATTTGGGATGCAATCAACTAAACCAAGGACACCATTAGTGCCATATAATGACAAAGAAATAAACTACAGCCAGACTGAGTTTTCAGTTTAGGGTTTTTGGAGAAATAATTTTTTAAACCAACATTCCTATTTGTCAATTAAGAAGCATGTCTTATAAAGACACACATCGAGTTAAAAAAAAAGAAGGAAAAAGGGCCAGTCTGGCAAACAGTGAAGTCAATTCAATCAAATTTCATAAACACATTGTGCCATTTCCCACAGAGAAGAGCGACTACTCTGAGGCCATCCTTTCTTCACCAAGCCAACTCCCCGCGACAAAAAGTTTGGGCCGAGTTTCCCAGAGAAACGTAAACGTGTTCAAAACAATGGTTGGGGTGGACTGGAGCGGGGAAAAAAATAATTTTAGCATTCAAGCTCGCATTACTCATACAAGCAATCTTCAATACTGAGAAACTATTCACAGATATTTTTGGTATTTCCCCTGCTTCCTGGACTAAAAACCAATATACATTTCATTTGTACCACAAATAGATCTAATATTAAGGATTTGGGGAAAAGCAATTTAACAAGGTGCATGACAAAGATGAATAACAAAGTGCCAAATTCTTTACCGAAAAGTCTGTCTGTGTACAGTGTAGGTGTGTGTAGGTGTGTGTGTGTGTGTGTATATAGTTACTCAAGGGATGTGGAGCTAGGCCACAATTACTATGGAGTATGTTACAGAAAGTTCATTCTGTGGGGTTTCCATGTTTTTTTTTTGTTTTGTTTTTTCATGAAAGGACTCACAATTTTAGAATTTAATGATCTTTGTGACGGGCTGCTTCTTTTTGGGGTTGGGGAGGTTCCTTAGCTATCTAGGACATACTGGAGCAGCGTGCGGATGGGGACCCCATCTGGGTCAGAACCTTGTCCAGCCACTGCAGGGGGCCGTTCAAGTGCAGCTCGATCCAGCAAGGAGTGCTCGTGACGGTCTGCCGCCTGTGAAACAAAGACACACAGTTGAACGCCTGGGGGTGTGTGTGTGTGTGTATGCGTGCGTGCTGATGTCGTCCTTTCTCTCTCCTAACCACACAAGACTTGATGATTCTGCCTTTTTTCTCCTCGCCGTGCTGGTAGTATGAACAGTATGTTTTGCTGCGGCCAGAGGAGGATGTTGTGGTTTGTCAGTCTCTGCTGGCAATGCATTGTGAAGGAAGTGTGCGCGACAACAAGTTAGATGATAAACCCCCCCCTCCCATGTACCGCCGAGTCAAACACAGGGCGGTTTAATGCGTGACAGAGCCACCATAAGTACAAATGAGGGACTGGTAAAGGAAAGTCCCGGAAAGAGAGGGGCCGATTTTGAATTTTGGGGGAGCAGGATAAGCAGATGAGATTGGATTGGATCTTTTTTAAAGTGGGCGTGTCCTGATGGCACAAAATGTCATGTTATTGGCTGACGTTGAAGGAGACATTGGAGTTTTGTACATTTTGGACCCTCTCAACGTTTATATTCTGCATGTGCGCAACCACAAATAGATTTTTCCATTTCTGTTCGTCTTTAAAAAAATTTTAACTTTGCAGTTATCTAGGGGTGTCCTGATCCAATATTGATATCGATCCGATATCAGCAAAAAAAAACGAGGAATCGGATTATATCTGCCTGCATATAACATCTGTGATATATGCACGCTGACACAAGCAGTCCATTCCAGACTCCACTCCAGCACTTCTAAATAGAATATTCATATGTTTAAGGTTAAAATGTATGTAAGCCATTGGTTAATAATAAGTGGGTCAGTTTTTCTCATAGCTACTGTTGCTGACGATTCTTCTGTTTGAGTAATATCACTTGATGAACCCTTTTCTAACATTCCATACTATAAAATAAGCAATAAAAGTATGTATGATTCGTGCTGATATCGGTACCAATACTCAAGGCTGCAATATCTGTATCATATCAGAAGTAAAAAAGTTGTATTGGGACACCCCTACATTATCCCCCATTGTGGGAAAATAAAAGGCATAAGCTGAGCTGCTCTGATCTTCACATGCCCAATGTGGATGCGTCCTGGTTTGTGTGTGGCAGTACTTACCTGTACTCGGCTCCCCAGCCTTTGACAAAGCTCATGCGGATGGTGCACATCCTGGTGAGTTGGTAGACGGCTTCGAAGCCCTGGTTAACCGACTGTGCCAGAAGAGCTGCAAATTCCTGGTTGTTGAAGATTTTTAGATTACAACCTATGGAGGAGAAAGTGCAGAGAGTAGCAATGGTAAATTGCAGAGAACTTCCATGAAAATCCCCAAACATGCAGTGCAAACCAAACCTCACCCACTGTGCACCACTATGCTGTAAATTACACTTTTCAGGCAAATGCAAGCATCGCAATTAAAATGTTTCCCATTCAAGGTCCCAGTCTTAACGGCCCTCTTCGGCCAGCAAGATTTCCTTTTACATGGAAACTGACTCCAACACTCAATGGACGTAATCCGACTCTGGATCATGTGAACGGATCACTGCCTCACCTGGTGGAATTTTACACACGGTTGCCGGATGCCAGCCGTACCGCTGGTTGCAGTTTGGACTCTGAACAAAGATGGCGCTGTCACTCAGGCACTCTGCAAATACTTCCCCTCCGATGTAGTACAGTCTGACTCCTCTTCCTGTAAACACATGACACGTCAGGGCCCCCTTTCTCAGCACAAGCCATTTAGAAATGATCAGCTTTACAATAGGACACCTGTCAGCCATAAAACGTGTGCGCTGAGCCTTGTAAAACACAACAGTATAGCAATATCACTTTTATATCAGCTGGAAAGAAATGGTAGAATCGAGCACTGTGGCGAAATGGAATTTACTTTGAAGTATCTAAGAGAATCGGATTTTGAGACTCTATTATCACCCATCTAAAACCTAGAAATGGAAATGTGTCTTTGGCTCTGGCACGAAGAACAGAAAGCGACATAAAAAGAAAATTCTATAAAAGCAAGGTCACTTTAAAAAAAGTGACACAACACTTCTTTACTAAAGGTCAACTGGGCAAACGAGCATCTTATCATGACTAAGTAGATAAATGAGGTCTAATGGGAATCTAAATGTCAGGCATAACTGTTCGCAAGTGGGAAACCTGTTTGAACGATTCTGTATTAAAAAAATTGGTGGGTGTGAGATTTCCAACTGAACTGGGAGCTCTATGCAACGTCTTTGGATGCATCTCACTCTCGTAGTTTGGCTCTTAATGCAAGAACTTGTAAGAAATGTCTCCATCTGTGGTTTATTCGTCTGCCAGCTGCACCTGTAACTTACCTATGTGCCTCCGGGTCATCTCCACAGCGGCGTTCCTGTTGACATTAGACAGCAGGCCAAGGCAGAAGCGCTCAGAGTTTGACGGGTCAGTGAAACCGTCCACCGTCAGCGAGGGCTGCGAGGCGTGGAACGTCTCTCCGACGCGCTGGTTGAGCTCGTAGTAGGCTATCGAGCACCAAAAGGCGGGCTCCGAGTAAGTGACAGGCTGCAGGTCTGTGAGAGAAGTGCGGGTCGGTCAGGCGACGCTGGAGTTCCGATGACAATAAGTCCACACGCACACACTGCACAGTCTCGGCTGTGTTTATAAAGTCATAATATTCCGTCAACATGGTAGGAACTCGCATCTTACCCATGTTGTGATTGACAGGAGACAGAGTGCTGGGGGAGAGCTCTGCTGGAGAACCTGACAAAAGCACACCACAGGTCAACATTTTAGATGCGCTCATGACAGACAACAGCAAAAACGGGTGATAAAGGTGGTGACTCAAGTATTTAAATGGAGCCTAATAGGAATTTAAATGTCAGGCACACCTGTTAGCAAGGGGAAACCTGTTTGAACAGTTCAATTAAGAAATTGGCATGCGTGTCAGATTTCCAACTGAACTGGGAGCTCTATTCAACGTCTCCTCAGCATCATTTACAGCCTTGTAACTTAAATCGGCTGCGTGCTAATTATCCTCAATAGGTGTGTTGCTTAACGTTTCAATCAAAGAAGCAAAAAAATTACTTGACCCGTGAGAAGAACGGAGTCAGGCGGATGCAGGAAATAGGAGGAAGGTGCCGGTCGTACCTGTATCCATACTTTGATTCATCTGTTGATCACTGGCCTCCCCATCCTCGCTGATGTAGCCTGGTGGAGGCGTTTCTGTGCAGCAGCAAGGGGCAGAATAAGCAGTGTTAAAATGGAATAGAACCTGACATTTACCTGGTTTAAAGGGGAGATTTTACCAACAAGTATTACCAACAAGAATGGACTACAAACTCAAGAACACAGAGAAGAACACGTGTATTTGATTAAGATATGCCAATAAGAGGGTAAAAACCATCACTTCAAGAGGCATCCAGTGCACAGAAACACTAACCTGGTATATAGTTATTTGGAGGTTCTATTCCTGCAGGGAAGTTTGTGTTCTCAGGTATGGAATGAGTGTAGTCGTCCAGAGGCGGCAGTTCTGTCAGGATCTCTGAATGTCTTGGCACAAGAACAGGAGGCAGCACTGCAAGTTTGTGAAGTGGCGAAAGATGGGTAGGAATTTAGTGAGATTGCTGGATAAACTGTTTACATTTCCAGGTTGTTTGTTAAATAAAATAAATAAAGCTTTTTTCATGCATAACAGGACCACTTGGTTTGAGTGAATACTTTTGTACTATAAGAAGAATTGGAATACATCTATAAATATATTTTTGTTTAACAAAATTGAGGCTCTCTGGTGGAACATGAATTCAAAAACGAATGAATAGTTTTCTAAAAACTTGGTGACCTTCCCCTGCATGAAAGACACTGCGCCTCCTTTGGTCGGTATGAACAGAAAAGCTGAGCAGGTTACATATGGTGGGGATGGGATGCTACATTTGTTATCAGTTTAAACTCTACATCTTTAACCATAACAACGCAATACATTTTGCCAAGAGTGTCATATTTAGGATGAATGCGTAAAATTGTTGATTGTTGTCTATTAACCAATAAGGAGGTCACTTTGTGTTATGCATTAGTCCAAAAGCCTGGAAAACAGTCATCTTCTTTGCCATCAGAATCGTCTCACCTGGGGTCTCCACCCTCTGGTAGTGGTAGGGGTTGATGCAGACCTCGTCCTTCTTGAGGTGGAAGGCGTACTCGCAGGCCTCGATGGCGCGCAGCTCGTGGTGGCTGTGGAGGTCCGGCCACCGCCACAAGCGGCAGTAAATGACATGGGGAAGCCCCTTCCTGTGGGAGACCTGCAGGCGGCCATCGAGGGATCTGATTGGAGGGCAAACGAGAGATGGGGGTGAGGTTGGCGAGAGCCTTGTGAGGTAGGTAGGTAGGTGGCACATGATATGAGCAGGTAGGGAAGTGAGATGGGCAGATGGAGTGGAACAACAGATTTCCTCAAAGTCTGTCAGTTCCGACAGGAAATCGCGTATCAGGAGGATAGTCACCTGGTTTGGTCGGGGTAGCTGTATAGGCCTGATGTATCCCACTGCTCTATCGTATTTGGTGTACTCAGTCCCCATATTTCAGAGCAATTGCTGTGCACAGAGGAAACAACAACAAAAAGATAAAGATGAGACATGGCTCACTGAAAAATATAAACATGAGTATGTTGACCATTAAAGGGCTTCTTTTATTGCCGTCTCATGGCAAAAATAAAGACGTCAAATTA
This sequence comes from Mullus surmuletus, assembly GCA_903171835.1. Lineage (NCBI taxonomy): Eukaryota > Metazoa > Chordata > Actinopteri > Syngnathiformes > Mullidae > Mullus > Mullus surmuletus. The sequence goes on along the minus strand of CAESWR010000276.1, from coordinate 727,167 downwards.
TCTTCCGCACATGGAAATGAAAGACGTGCACTTCCGATGAGAGAAGCCTTTTGACCGAACTAAGGAAAAAACATACACTTGGAATCTGGCAACACACAATGAGGCTGCTGGTGAGACAAAGACCTTTCTTCAACATTGTATCAAACACTAAAAACAACACATTTTTACCATAGTCGCATGTATGGAACTTCTCTGGGGGCGTTCAAACAAACACTGAATACACACAATAGCACGGCGGTTCTCTATCAAAACATTCACAAGAAAACGAGATATACAACATGAGAAATATGAAATGAGAAGAGATGAGAGTAGCTGCTTCTAAATAACGGGATAACACTGTAATCACTACAACAGCACCATAACATGTAATAGATTTGATCAGTGGAGTGGGTGTTGACTGCCATTAAAAACTGCAAAACCGAGATTTGTGATACAACAAGAAACACTATTTCACAGCAGCCTGTTGAGCCAAACATCAAATGGTCCTTTTCACTATTTATGTTTAAGCACCAAAATGGGAAGCAGGGTAGACACGTTTCCCAATCACAATCAAGATGTGGCACCATCTGTCCATAACTGGTGGAAATACCCCAACCTGTTGCTAGCCTCCTGTCATGAGGGAAGAAACTCATTCACACTGAGACAGTGTATCGCTATGAGCAAAACAAAGAGGCCTGGAACAATTCTCAGGCGATAACAAGCAGCCCACTATCTGTAGACATACACACATCTGACGTGTTACTTGGCGGCACATCAGTGACAAGTGAATCTCTTAACACGATGTTCCCACTAAACACGAGTCTCGCCATCAAGGTCGGCTGGCTGATACAGAGAGCATCTTCCCTCGCTCCGTGCGACGGCCTACCCCATGAGAGCGATTCCCACCGGTCAAGTCAACACAGTGAAGAATTTTGATCCTCTATCTCTCCTCTTTAGAGACCATTTCACAATAGACGTGGCACCATCTATGAGAACACAGCATTCAAACAGATGACAGGCTGGACAGTGTACCTTGGGATGGTGACACACTTGGTGTTGCAGTTCTGTGTGGTGATCGCTTTCTCCAGCTCATCTAGCTGGCCTGTTTTCTTCAGCTTCTTCACCAGGCTCTTCACTGCCTTTTCGCACCATTTCTCCTCCTGGCCGTTCTGCTCCCCGCCGCCTGCCCCGCCGGGTCCACTGTTTGACTTCTTCCAACCCAACAGCCTCTTCACTACGGGAGGGGTAAACGGCAAGATGGACGACATCTTGTCTTGGTTGGACAAGCTGGGCGTCTCCAGAAGCTCTCTCCCTCCTTCTCTGGCGTTGGTCGAGGGGACCGAGAGTTACAGTTTGGGCCCTTGCTCAGACGGGGCCCCAGTGAGTCACAGGGTGGAAGCCAGTGCGATCAGGGTGTATTTCAAAAGATACCTACGGATGAAAGAAATCACAGCCATCATCATCACCACGTCATCTGCAGAGGCAAGATACAGTGGAGAATATGCATCAATATGAATGGCATTATAAAAAAAACAGCAGTATGTTGCCGTGTAGATGCTAAGTGTTGTGGTCTTGGACAAAGTTGACATCTGATGGGTGACAAGCACTTGAAGCTAGCTCGACACAAGCACTTGATAAGTGTGCAAAGTGAGCTCCACGGTGCACACCAGCTGCGGATGCATCCTGTAAATAAAGCAGATATTATGTTCTGACAGCCCCCTCTGGTTCGGGGAGGCCGGCTGCTAGCTCCCTGCTGAGGGGGGGGGGGGGCTGCTGGGCTCACATCACAACACCAAGTTCCCTAGCATTAGCTCGCCGCTGCAAAACAACTAAATATCGCCAGTCTTGATGCAAATCCAGTGGCGATTGATTACACGTGGCGACGCCGAGCTGCCAGGATGTTGTGGATGCTCCCGTCCAGCTAGCGTTAGCCTTTAGCACCGCTAGCTTCCAGCTTCTTATCAACAATCCTTTTGTTGTGATCTGCGAAAAAGGCTCCGGTGCGCAACAGTCAAGCTGCGCTCCGGAGACCCCCGTGTTCCCCCCTCTCCGGGCTCGAACCCCCCCTTCGACGAGCCGCATTCAGGAGCAAAAGGAGCCATTTCATGTGTTGTTGGCGAGTTTTGCTTAAAAGGCACCGACGCGAGCTAGCATCCCGGAGCAACTCTGCCGAAGTAGCCGCCGGCTAACGGGGCTAAGTTGCACCTCTCACACAAAAACAACACGCTTCAAAGTAGAGAAAAGAGCCACAAGCGGAGCCGGAGTTACCGCGGGTTTCCGCTCCGAGTCCCCGCCGTGTGAGGGAGCGCCCTGGGACCGCCCTGCTGCCTCACGGATGCCCCGAAGATACACTGGCGAGCCGCGACTTTTCACCAGGCTTAGAGGCTCCTCTCCGGCTGCTACTGGTGCTACCGCAGCTAGCCGCGTTAGGTTGACCGGCGCGACGGAGCAAACGTGCTGCTGCCTACGTCACTGAGTCCCGCCCACTGAGAGCAACGATTGGAGGATTGTCTAAAACACGTACGGGGAATTCTGGCTGCTGTCCTCGACAATCCGGAGTGTTTATTTGGAAAGATATTCGGATAGCTTTGGAAAAGATAAATACTAAATACTAAAAAATACTCAATACTTTTTCACTCGGTGTTTTTCAATACTTCTGCAGCTTCCAGTCGAATAGTGAGTGATAAAAAGTATTTAAAATGTTGCCATTCTCAGATATTTGTATCCCATTCATGAGATATTACACAATCTTGCATGAAATAAACCATCATGGTATGTGTTGAACACATTATACTATGTGTATGATATATAAGTATAGATCGAGGGGGAAGCTCCTCCCCCCTCTCAGGTGATCAATTAGGAGGTATTGGGATCACCTGCTCCGTTATAAAACGTTTCAGTTGTCCAAGTGGCAGACTTTGGTCCGTTTTACTCCGTGTGGCCATGGCTGTTTGTCTGTTTCTTTACTTATTACCATTGCATTTGACTTTGCAAGGTGAGAGCTGTACCCAAGCTGGTTTCACAACAACAGAAATGCCACTTTTATTCCTGCAACTACGCTGCTGCTTCAAGAGATGGCTTGGGTTTAACATTTCTTTTTCTTGTCCCTTTGTGGTCGTCTGATCCTGGCAGTTGCGTCGGCTGGGAGCAGTCCTCTGAAGTGCGGCCTGAGATCGAAGCTGTGCAAAGATGGCTCGGAGTGTGTGCTATACAACTACGTGTGTGATGGGGAGCCTGACTGCAAGGATGGTTCTGATGAGGAGGACTGTGCAACAGTGTGCAATCAAGGTTAGGAATGATTTTCATTCAAAGAGGTTATTGTGCCGTTTCCTGCAACAGTTTAAAGTTTTGATTTTGTACTGTTCTCTTGAGTTAAACGGGCAGCAAGTTAATTTGATTCCCATTCACAAGAACATTCAAAAGACGGAACCTGTAAAAACATCTTTGGTGTGGCTGTTTTAAAAAAATGGGGCCAAAAACATACAGATGTGCATCTATGTGATTTGGATATGGTATGTTTCAATGTATGGTGCAGTAAAAAAAAAAGGGGGATATGAAATTAGCCAAGTCACATCACTTCATAAGTTAAAATCTCCCATTTCAGTTGTCTGTACAAAAAATAACCAAACATGCATACAAAATTCACCTGCAATCCTTAAGTTGGAGTAGCTACATCTTCAGGCTCCAAGTTTTAAAAATGGCATTAAAAACTGAAGCCTATCTTGCGTGCACACAGACCAGTTTCAGTGTGCTCATGGGAAGAAGTGTATAGACAAGGACCAGGTGTGTGACGGCGTGCCTCAGTGTCAGGACCGTTCCGATGAGCTCGACTGTGTGACGCAAACTGATGGATGTGTTCACCACTGTGACGACAAGAACCGCTGCTTGCCTGCCAGCCTGCTCTGTGATGGAGAGAGGGATTGTTTGGACGGCACAGATGAGGAAAACTGCGGTAGGTTTTAGTGACCACCGCCTATTTATACTCATGGCCCGTACAGGATGTAATGTCCACTTTTTTGTTTGACATCAGAATCAGAGGATGAAGACAAAGTACAATATGAAAAAGAAGTGACCAGTACCACCTCGAAGCCCATTGTCTCTGGCTCATCGTTCCCCATCAAATGCTCCTTGGGCTCCAAACCCTGCAGAGATGGCACTGACTGTGTCCTCTACAACCACGCGTGTGATGGAGAGGACGACTGCAAGGATGGCTCTGATGAAGAAGAATGTCCAATATCTTGCAAAATGGGTAACTGGTGGTTGGTGTGCTCGTCTGTCGTGTCAGATTACACGCGCGTGGGCGTCTGCTCACACGTGGCAAGTATCACATATGTTGACGCTTCAACGATATGGCCAGGAATGTAGCCTCATGCAGGTCTGCCAATGGGAAATATTACTTTATTAACTAGACTGCACTCACAGCTCGAAAAACGTGTAAAGAGTTTATCAATTTCAGTGCACACATGAGCTAATAAGAAACCCCAAATGTGACAGAATTCCAAATTGGGTTCATGTATAACAAACCTTGTTTAGAAAGCATGGAATGATGTTCCCTGGTCTCACTGAAACTGACAAAAATGACACTTTACATTGATTTTTGTACATAAAGCAATATCAGTACTGGGGTTGTCGTGATCCAATATTGATAAAGGATATCATAGAGTATCAGATTGCATTGGCCTGCATGTAAAATCTCCGATATGAGCACTCTGATACAAGCAGTCCATTCCAGATTTGTTCCAGCACTTCTATATGTAACCCATTGGTTAATAATAAATGGGTCAGTTTTTCTCATAGCTACTGTTGCGGACTTGATCAAGCCTTCTCCAACATTCCATACTACAAAATAAGTAATAAATGTATGTATGATTCACACTATCCTATCGGCCAATACTCAAGGCTGGAATATCTATCGTATTGGAAGTGAAAAAGTTGTCGGGACACCCCTAATCAGTACTGATGTAAAAGTAAAGTACTGATTCAGATGCATTTCAAAGATGTTCTCATTCTTTAAAGTTTTTGGACTGTAAAACAGAAATCCCAGATGGCTCAGAGATCGCCGACATTTTGCGGTGGACAGTTGAAGCTCCTGAAGCTGAAGAGATGCCACAGAGTGCAGTTGTCGATCACCTGGGTGCTGTTGCGGTCCTGATGCGTCTGTGTCCTCTGCAGACCAGTTCCAGTGTGCCCACCGCCGGAAATGCATCGAGCAGAGTCAGGTGTGCGACGGCGTGCCACAGTGTCAGGACCGCTCGGACGAACTCCAGTGTGCCAAGATCACGGACGGCTGCTCTCACCAGTGCGACGACAAGAGCCGCTGCCTTCCAAACAGCTTCCTCTGTGACGGCGAGCAGGACTGTGCGGACGGCAGCGACGAGGCAAACTGCAGTACGTAAGCACACTTGAGCAAGGAGGGAGATCTCACCCCAAGATCCAAGTAATGACCAGTACGGTTGCATCTTTGTACCCCCCCCTCCCCCAAAGCCGACCGGAGCTGCAGTGACATGGAGTTTAAATGCACCAGCGGCCAGTGCGTGTGGGCCACGATGCGTTGTGACGGTCGCCCGGACTGCTGGGACCACTCTGATGAGGAGAACTGCATCAAAGCGCCGATCTGTACTACAAAGTACCGCTGCCCCCAGAGCAAAGAGTGTCTGGTGCAGGAATGGATGTGTGATGGAGAGGACGACTGCAAGGACGGCACAGATGAGAAGGTTGGTGGTAGCAGGAGGTAACAAAATGGCACTTTGGTGGATTTCTAGTCTGGATAAATCTCCATTAATGTATGAAAGTTGAAAATACTTCATTTAGATTAGTCCTAGGCACATCTTGAGGTTTTTTGCACATATTGATAAGTGGGCAACCAATGGTTCCTCATACAGGACTGCCCTGCAGCCCCATTAAACTGTGGGGATTACCAGTGGTCGTGTCAATCCAAGACACGGTGTATCCCGGCAGCCTGGAGGTGTGACGGCCTTAAAGACTGTGATGACGACAGTGACGAGAACGAATGTGAGTAGCTGTTTTGTCTGTGAAACCCATTAAACCAAGTCACAGGTGTATGATCCTAGCCAATGCAAATAAAAATAAATGGAGGTGGAGTGAGGTGAGGTCCTCGAGTCTGGCTGTTTTGGTGTACACTGCTCTGTATCGCCTGCCAGAGGGGAGACGTTCAAACAGGCTTTGATTGGTCTGCAGAGGACACACAAATCAAAATATATGCTTAACATTTGTAATGAGCTGCACTGTTGCGGGATCAAATATGTGGATCCAGCCTTGCATGTATGATGTGTTTTCCCGTGTGTGTGTCCCAGGTGACGTGACATGCCTCCCTCACCAGTTCCAGTGTCGCAGCCAGGAATGCCTGGATTCTGTCCTGGTGTGCAACGGCATTACCAACTGCGCAGACGGCTCGGACGAGGAAGGCGACTGCCAGATAAACTGTTCGGATGCGCAAAACAGCCGCTGCTCTCACGGCTGCTACAGCACACCGCAGGGACCGGTGAGGAAACGGTTTGTGTGGGGTGAAGTTCAGGGGCAACCACGGAGGTGAATATTCCCTGTGGTAGAAAAATGGAAAGCTGGACAAAAATAAAAGCAAAAGCTATTCATACAACTGCTATTATCCGGTAACTTTATTATTATTTATTATTTGTTGCTTTGCAGCGTTGTTCCTGTGGTGCAGGGTTCCAGCTCATGGACGATGGGGTGACGTGTGCTGACGTGGATGAGTGCGTGGTGGGAGCAGGAAGTTCTCGTGTGTGCAGTCAGCATTGCATAAATGCTCCCGGCTCCTACCAGTGTGCCTGCCACCCGGGGTTTGTGAAGGAGGCGCATGGACTCAACTGCAAGACCACTGGTAAGTCATTAGAGGTCACCTTTTCCTTATTTGTGGCTCTTGTTTTGATTGGTAAAAATCACTGAATGGCAAAAACCCCTGAATAGCAATCACACGCTTGCTATTTCATCCTTTTGCTTTCACTGTTAAGCAACCTTGCTGAAGCCTGAATATTCTTACCCTGCAGTAAAACACAAAATGTATTTCACAAAATGCTGGTTGAGTTTGATTTTTTTTTTCTGTTTTAGTCATTTGATGCTCATTATTTCATATGAGTTTCATCAAACTTCATAATCTTTCACTGCCAGACCACCTAACAAACTTTGAGAATCAGTGTAACATTGAACCATATCGACAAACATCTCATATTTGAAATTATGACATGTGTGATGATGACTCTTGTCCACAGGTGAGCCTCTCCTGTTGGCGTCAGTCCAAACGGATCTGTTCCTGCTCGGTGTGCGCAGCGGCAGCCTGGACGTGTTTTCCTCCTCTGCCAAGAGGGCAGTGCTCTCTCTTGATTATGACTGGAGCGAACAGAAGGTTTACTGGGCCTGTCATGACACTGAGAGCATCAGGTGGTCCTCCCTGGACCAGAAGACCACTGGAACTCTAACTAAAGGTTTGCACAACAGTTGTCAAAATGTACTAACTGTGGAAGTATCAAAAGATAATATTTTAATGATCTTAAACATGGTGGAGATGTCTACCCTTCACATTGAAACCTTAATGACTCGGGTAGTACAGTCTGGCTGGTATCACCCATGAGGTCTTTCCTTAATCTTCAATTTAGGAAGATGGACAGTAGCTACACGTCTGGATTGTAATGAGCTAGGGAGGCTAATGAGGCACATTACTTGCTCCATTTAATGTAGTATTAAGGAAAAAACCTGGTCTACTCAGAAGTCTGAAAAGTACTATCATGACTGACTACATGTTGTATATCTTAAGATAATTCATATAAGAGTGATGATGGGTTCTATTAAGAAATGGCCAAGTGTTTAACCAGCAGCCAACCCTCCAGTGATTTGTCTCCACAGGTGTGCGGGCTGACTCTGTAGCAGTTGATTGGATTGGGAGGAATCTGTACTGGATTGACGGGGTGAACAGTCAGATAGTGGCCATCAAACTGGAGGCCGGCCCTGTGAAGTCACGAGACCACAGTGTCATCCTCGACGAAGACCTGGACCAGCCTCGCTCCCTGGCACTCCTACCACAAAAGGGGTTCGAACTCATTTGTTTTTGATTTTAAAACATTCTATGTTTCCTAATGACATTTTCAAATACTTTTTTTCCCTCTCCCCCTCTAGCCTGATGTTCTGGTCAGAAATTGGTAACGTAGAGAAGATTGAGCGAGCTGGAATGGATGGGTCAGAGCGTCAGGTGGTGGTGAACTCCAGTCTGGGCTGGCCTGGTGGTGTGGCTGTGGACGCCATCTCTGACAGAGTCTACTGGACAGATGAAAGGCTGAGGGCGATTGGATCTGCAACACTGGATGGAGACGACATTCGGGTGCGCTTGGCCAACTACAAAAGCGCGAGCTGTAGAACACAAGAAAGTTGAAAGTTAACCGTTCTGTCACATTGCAGATCTTACAAATGAGAGAGACCACCAACCCCTTCTCTCTGGCAGTGTTCAATGACATGCTCTACTGGTCTGATCCCAAGAGGCGAGTGGTGCAGGTTGCCCATAAAATCACAGGCAAAAATCATAGAGTGCTTCTGAAGAGGCCCAGACAACCTTTTGCTGTGAAGGTAAGTCTCAGGCTGTGTCAAATTGTGTCACTCCCTAACCCCTACTCCCCATATAGGTTTTCACTATATAGAGGACTATATAGTGAGCTCGATCACAACATCTTTCGGACTCTACACGATGCGCTGTTAATGACGTTTTCTAACAGTCATTTGTGTCACCTCAGTGAAACGAGAGGATCTCAGAGTTGGAAACTTGTGAGGTGGAAGTCTCTGTCCACTCCCCCGGCTGTAGTGGAGGCTGCTGTCCACCAGCCCCCCACAGAAGATGAGCCTTACCATTTGCTGGAGCAAGCGTTAGCTAAATGCTAGTAGCTGAAACAACACATATGAACAAAATAAGAGATTTAGAAAAAAATGAACCAACCATTCTGAAACTTCCTGCTGCAGCGGCAGAATCTGAACATGTTGGTGAACGGGAACCTCTACTTCTGTGACCGATTCTGCTTCAATTAGGTATGATTGAACGATGGCGTTTCCGTCGCAAAAAAAACAGCGTATTGTACGCTAAGAACTTACACCAGCAAAAGCCGCATCCCCTGGCCAATAGGAGCGTGGAGTGGGCGTGGCCAGACACAGCTAATTGACATTTAAAGGTACAGGCACAGAAACAGCCCGTTCTTAGGCGAGCTCTCTAGAGCCACTTTAAGACTGGCTGAAATTAAGTACCAAAGCTGAATTTGCGATAAAACTTTAAATGTTTTTGGGCCCTGAAATGTTGTCAAATACACCATAGAAGGTGACCTTTAAATAAATAGTTATGTTAAAAACTTTTTGTCATTGCGTGCGTTTAAAATTTTCTCGCGCATAGTTTTTCTTTTTTCTTCGGTGGGGCCACTGGAGACTCAATGCATGATGGGATACCCACCTGTTGTGAGTGACCATCAGATGGTCACTACTTTTTGCGATGTTTCATGGGAAAATTTGAGTCTCCTATATAGGGCATTGAATTTGATGACTTAAGGTTTCAGACACCACTGCAAAATGGCGTAACCCATACAGAGCTCTATAAAGGCCTTCAAGGGCGATTTCGGACACGGCCTCAGTTAAGAACCCTGTGGTGGTGAGGTCATCACTGCTGTGTGCTTACAATTCGTTCATAAAGCCTTAGTCAAAATCCATAATTAACTTCTTTTTTTCCCCACTCAAACATGTTCCTGTTCCCTCTAGATCATACACCCAACATCTCAGATGAGCACAAAGAATCCCTGCAAGAAGAGCGACTGTTCCCACCTGTGCGTTTTGGCCCCAGGTCCAAAGGCTGTATGCAAGTGTCCCTCCGGTCTTCATCTGGCTGAAGACGGTCTGACCTGCTCCAGCCTGGTCGATTCTGCATTTCTTTTGATGTTGTCTCCCTCTACTGTCACTCAGGTTTTAAAATCTTCTATAATTCATACATTTAGTCCCGATATTTCTTTGTACTTGATAATTGCCGTAACTTCTTTTGGCTAAGTAACGTTTTTTGAAAATTTGGGCAATTGTCCAATGACTTTGACCTTACGATCAGCAGTTGCATTGAAAAGAGAAACTTGGTTTAAACATAATATTCACATTATTATTTTCAAACACACAACTTGCTACTGGAATATGACCATGTAACAATCTTTTCAACCACATTTTCATGTCAAGAAATTAACAAAATGGTGACTTCTATCAATTAACCACAGTTATTGTCAATTCTAGGCCATAACGTGAAACGTGTCATTAATCTTATCAAAACAATGTTTGTTTTGCATATGGTCAATGCATATGTACTTATCGCTTTCTCCCAGATTTATCTGCAGGCTCGGCACACGGCAATCGAGCTGAAGGGCTGGCCTGAACACCTCGCCCTACAATTGCCGGATATTAATGATGCAGCCATCATGGACTACAGCCTGTCTGCTCACACCCTGTTCCTGACAGACGACAGCACCACTTCACTCAGCTCCTTTAAACTCAAGGACTTTGCCTTGATTTCTCACAGCCAGCGGCTCAAACTCCAGGGTGACGCAATCACCGCCATGGCCCTAGACTGGATAACGCTCAACATCTACTGGAGTAGCAACAAACAGCCCCGCCTACAGGTCACCTCCATCACGGGTGGATATTCCGCCATGCTGATCAGCGAGGGTATTGGTAGAGTGGAGTCCATTGCCCTCCACCCTCCCACTGGGAGGGTGTGTTTTAATAACCTTGGTCTGCAGGATACAGGCACGACTGCTACTATTGAGTGTGCAAACATGGACGGGGCTGAGCGGAGTGTGGTGTGGAAGGATGCCGCCCAACCCACATCGCTGATATTCTCCAGTAATGGGGATACAATTCACTGGGCTGACACTAGTGAGACTAACATTTTGCAAAATTCAGCAGCTTTCATAAAGTGTAGAATTTTAATAAACAAAATGAAATTGGTGTCCTTGCAGATTTGGGTGTTATCGGGTCGATCGAGCTTGATGGATCGGGATACACGGAGTTGAAGGCTGGTGCTGGACTGTCTGCTGTGGCACACAGTGACGACATGCTGCTCTGGATGACTGTCAGTGGTAAAGGCTTTTGCTTTCTATGTTATGTAATCACCCAATGCATGGTCATTTTTAACAGCACCACCAGTGGTGGTGGTGGTGGTGCACATCTTAATTCTTTGTCCTGATCAATCAAAATCAGAACCACAATGCAGGAGAAACTGTAAGACTTGACAGAGAATTTGCAGATGTAAAGATATTACATGTATTTGTACATGTACATTTTTCATGGATGTGTATTGTTTTCCAGACAAGACCAGGCTCTGGTACAGAGATGAGCAGCAACAGCACAAGCTGTGGTTTGAGGTTGGCACCAAAGTGGTTAGCTTCAAGATATTCAGCAAATCCAGCCAGACTGGTATGAGAGAACAACCTCTCAAGAACCTCTGGGTCATGACATGGCATTTTGGTTTGAGTGTTAATGTAACTTGCGTGACATTGACAGTGAACTCATCATATATCCGTCAGGCTCTAACCAGTGTGCAGAAAACAATGGCAACTGCCAGCAGTTGTGCCTCGCTACCCCAGGAGGTCGAACATGCAAATGTGCCCATGACCACATCATGGTGAACACGACCCACTGCGGCCCTAAGCAGGGATGCCCAGATGGCAGCAGACCATGTATGGATCTGCTCTCCTGCCAGCCTGTGGAGAAGTTCTGTAATGGGCGTGTGGACTGCGCTGACAACTCTGATGAGAACTGTGAGTCCAAGACAAAACCGTGCAGAAATGTGATTTCACTTGATGTAAGAACACCTCATACAAACTGCTTGTAAAAGTGCTCTGCCTCTGTAATGCAACATGTGTCCTTTCCACAGGTGTCAATCTGAAACAATGGTTGGGAATCGAGGAGTCTCCTCCGATCCAGTATGGAAGCTCCTCCTCTCCGACCTCTACTCCTCTATCAGAAGACAAAGGGATCAACGCCACACTGGACACCAGCCGGCTCTTGAACCTGGATTCTAAAACATGCAGTGAGGGACGCTGCAGTGGCAGTGGGCACTGCGCGGAGGTCAATGGGGACATAACGTGTGTGTGTTCACTGGGTTACACTGGTGACTCCTGTCAGGACCATCTGCTTAAGACCATGCAGAAACCCATTATGTACGGTGCAGCTGCTCTCTGTGCAGTAGTGGTGGTCATCATTGTGATTGCAGTGGTGGTCAAGAGGAAGAAGAATTCCAACATAAGGTGTTTTTCTTTTTCTTTTTTTAAATGTACTGATTGAGAAGCCCTCCTGTGATAAATATCAAACTGATTGGAAAATAAGACACTGACATTAACCTTAAATAGTGGTGGTTTCAATGCTGTATGGTAACTATTTTATCTTGGTCTTTGCCGTGGTTAACATGAAATTGAATACAAACCAGGTATTTGGTGATAAGTTGTGATTTTGCGATACACTCTTAAACATACAGGAGTTCTGTAAAAATGTGGGCATCATGGCACGAGTTAAAAGGATAGTCTGTCTGCATGCTTCTGCCCTGACTGTGAATGTTTGTAGAAAGCAGTGCATGCAACAAATTCAATTTCCATCAAGTGATTGATGGCCAAACCATTTGTAGAAGGTTTGCCGCTAGCATGGCAAAACAATTTTAAACATGCAACATTCTTAGATTTAGCTACAGAAGACTGATGGGCACATGGTATAAATCTACATTTTATAGTGGGACGAATAAAGTGTGCCACATGTAGGAATAATTATGATGTTGGCACAGGACTACATTTCTTTACTTCCTTCCGGCAGGCAAACCAGCTCAGCGGCGGTGAAGGAAACAAGTATGACAGACCTGGAAAACAAAGCTGAAACCGCCCCAAGGACGCAGACTTCCGCAGCAGACTCTGAGAAGCAAGAGGTGGACCTCCTAAAAACTCTAAACTAACTTTCCAAAATTACCGTTGCATGCGGAATGACAAGTAACTTTTTTTTTTCCCCTACTTTGCAGGAAGCGGTATCTTCTGTGGACTGATTCATGGACATACAGAGTTTTAAATAAACAGTTTGTTTTCCACTTTCTCCATCCTGTGATATTATTCTTTATTGCCCTCAGGCCGCCATTGTTGAATTTTTGAAAAGCAAGTAAACAGTTATGGATTAATAACATGAAATCAAAGGTGGACATTAATAACAGTAAGGCTCTGAACATAAACCTGAACCAGACACTTCCAATACTATTTACAATACACTATTTACAATACTATCAGTTAAAACGTGTCAATCCATTGAAGTTTTCAAGTACCGCTTCCACGTTGATAATCCAAAGGGTGAAAGGGATCGTTTTCTCCTTGCATGCACTTTTGTGTTGCTCGTTTATGCTTTACATATATTGTGCTGCGAATATTGTACATTTCAATTCAGGATTTTTACTTCCCTCATATTTCCTCCTATACAGCATTAACATCCCTGATTATACAATTAAAGTACTTTTAAAATCATTATGAAATTGAACTAGTGGCCTCGAGCTGATTTATATAATGTTATGTCATCTATTTTTTATATACCAGCAGCTGTCGTACATGTTAATGCATTGTGTATATTCATGGTGAACATGCATGGTGTACAATGTGTTCTGATATATATTTACTGTCCAAACCAGATTCTTCCCATTGTTAACACCCAAACCACAAAAAACATGTTTGTTGATTATGAATAGACAATCCTGGTGGACTTCTCTCATTGTCCTCAAAGATTTTTATACACTCTAATTTTAGTGTGTCTGGAGCATGATGTTTTAGTTTTAATTGCCAGTAAGTCACAGCTGGAGGGTAAACTGTATATCACATCACGAGGAAATGAAGCCGCTGATGAATTACTCTGTGCCCACACATGTCAAAACCATATAAAAAGACGTCAAAGTCGGGCACACTGTTATTCGTGCCAGTCTAACACGGAGTGAACATTGATTGCACTGCTGTTGTCGGGAGTTTAGGCACTTCACTTACTGTGAGCGGGGAGAAAAGGATTTTTTCGGTATTAAGGTAAGTTTTTCATGTTACTATGCAACCTATGTAACTGATACATCAGGATTATTATATGCAATTGAAATGAAACATTGTTTTATTGAAACCGTTTCTTTTTAGTATGAAATATGTGAACTGACCATATACTAGCCGTTTTATTGGCTACCAAGATAATTCCAATATAGTCAATGGCAATAGCACTGGATTAAAACTACACCTATTGTTGTTGTATTGTATGTTCTGTCGAAGTGCGTTGACAGAGGCGTTGGGAAATATGTAATGCCTATTTTGCAAGTTGTAACCAAATTAGAAATGTGTCAGTACAGACGAATACAAATTGACACCATAACTGCTCCAAAATTCCCCATTAAGATGAATTGAAAACCTTTAGAGCCTTTTATTTGTGGTTTTGTTGTTTGTTGGACCACCATGTACTCAGGCTTGATGTGGTTTATGGTTTCAGCAAATACAAGAAACACAGCGATGGCTATTCTAAAGACGACGCTTTTCGCTGTGCTCTTGATCACTGTGGTGTTGTCCAAACCAGTAAGTATGACCATAACATCTTGCTGAGCACTGCTTCATCGTTCTGGGCACCCAATGCGATTCCATCCCTTTGATAAATCTAGATCTGTCAAACCGAGGCCGAGGAGACATCCAAGTCATCTGAGTCTAACGAGGTGAATTCGTCGGAGGAGACCGCTGCACTTGGGACATTGCAGGAGCCCCTGCAGCCGGCATGTGCACAGACCAAGGTGACAGATGGTGTGGAGGAGACCGAGCAAACGACCGACATCACAGCCTTACCTCCTTCTCCCGAGCCTCTTCCAGATGTGCACAATACGTCCGTCCTCCAGGGCCCCGAGGACCCACAAACCTCCACTGACATCGACGGTTCGCCACTCATGACGGACAATCCCTCGCACAATCCCATGGGCGTCGACGTTCCCCAGAATCTGCCCATTTCTCATCCTGCAATGAACACTGACATTGGACAAGTACCAATTATGGACGTCTCACTACTTCACCCGGAACTTCACCCGGAAACACACACCGTCATTGGTGTTGGGGGTTCAATTCTGCCACAAGTTGTTGATGTTGATGCTGCTGCTGCCGCTGCCACTGCCGCCACAAACCAAGGCCCCCACCAGGGAGTCACTGGCATGTTTTCCCCACACGTCAAATCCACACCTCTACCCTTCTCGCCGGCCTCCATCACGCCAATCCCCGTAGGCGCGGCCCAAGTCTTGACCGGCGTTCCCGTTTGTTTCACATTCCAGTTAACGACCCCCGAGCCGGATCCACCTCGAGGAGATAGCATGTGATCGCATGGCCACAAACAGCCGCAGGAAACAAACCACGTTAAATTAATACACGTATCGTTCTGAAGATTTTACAACTTTTAATTATTTTACCTTCCACTCATCCATAGTGGTCGGGAGCTGTTTCAATCATACATTAGTTATTTTAATTATTTAGCCACAATGATACTGAGCAAATGTTTGATTTTGAATGAACAAATCAAGTGTTCCTGAACTGAAAACACCTCAAGTGTATTTGTATCGTATGTGCAGCTGAAATTGAAAATGTGATTAAACATGCCTTATTTTAATTATGCATTAATGACATGTACAGAACACAATATCCTTCAATTAAACAATGTTCCCTATTTGCATGTACTGATGCTGTTATGATAAACATACCCAAACACAACACAATTGTGGAGCAATTGACATTTTGTTGAGCTACAGCTCTACCTACTGTATTTGCAGAACACTGCAACTATGATGTTAGAAGGAAAAAACGTGAGGAAATACCCAAAATGGCACTTGTTTGGTAGTTACAAATTTGTTTGCCAAAGCAAACAGGTAAGACATCTCCCTTGCAAGATCTCAAATGTATCAACTCCAGTCTGTATTTCCTCTACCGGAAGAATCGGTGCGCATTTAGATTTTAATTGCACTATTAAGAGTCAAAATTGGAAAAACAGATCTAGAATAATTAAACTTTTGAGTTGAAGTTTTACAAAAATAGCTGATGTAAACAAATCTGTTGTTGATGAGAGGGACAATGTGGTGGTTGGAGCTTCTCAACATTAAGAACATATTTACCTGAAGAAAACCGGCAAATTGACTTTGTAGCGTGTACAATCTGAGATCACTTGCTTTACACTCTGTATGTTATGACACGCAGACCCATTCCACTGTATGCTGAAAATGAAATTTAAAAAAGTCTCTTGGAGCATGTGACGCTAATGTGGATTGGGTGCCTCCTCGGGTGGATCTTGCTGCTCTTCCTCTGTGTCGGTCTCCGCCTCGTTCTCATTGTCCTGCTCAGCCTCGTCCCCGTTGTCGTTGTCCTGCTCCGCCTCCTGCGGTTGGGGCGGCTGGATGAGTCCTCCGTCCTGCGCCGTGTTGTAGGAGCCACAGCTGCTGCACTTCATCCCCAGGACATGGAAGGACACGATGCAGTGGGCCTGGCAGTCGTTACATATGATCTACACAGCAAGACAAAATCAAATCAAATGTATTTGTATATAGCCCTTTACAAGAACCGAAAGGTTACCCAAAGTGATTTACAACAAAACCATAAAACAATGCATGAAAACAATACATACAAAATTAAATACACCTAAAAACAAGACTGCTCTAGTCAGAGTCAAAAGCTTTTCTAAAAAAGTTGGTTTTCAGCTTTGATTTAAAAAGGCCAAGATTAGTAGAGGTGCGAATTTCAGGGGGGGCAGTTTGTTCTACAGTCTGGGAGCAGCAACAGCAAAAGAAATATCACCCCACTGTTTGTATCTGGACCTTGGGACTTCTAACAGAAGCTAGCCGAAGAACGCAGACAACTAGGGGGGAGCCAGGCCGCTAATGGCCTTAAGAACAAATAACAAGTTTAAAATCAATTCTAAAACAAACTGGAAGCCAAAGGGGCGACAACAGCCAATGCAATGATGATGGAGGAATACTGGAGTTACTGTACTTTTTTCCACGGTGAAAGAAACCATTAAATCTTTGAACCAAACACATTAATTGTGCATTCACGTGTACAATTGAGCCCTTACTTTGACTGTAGCACCCTGATATTCAGTGGGCATCGGCGACTGCGCAATGTCCTTGTCAATCTGCTCCCAGTAGTCCTCCATGTTCCAGACCGAGTGCATACAAAGCGGACAGCGGTAAGCACTGCGACAAAGAAGTCAAAAATGTCACACAGGGCTTGGTCAATCACCAGCTCAAATGCTCAGCAAGAAACCAGAGCAAAACACAATTTGAGATTTAATTCAATTACAATCTTATACATACCGAGTCCTAACCATGTCATCAAAACAGGTCCTGTGAAGAATGAACAAACATGGTCATTAGTAGCTTTGTTCCAAACATTGCAAGCATGTTACAGCATGTAAAAGCCATGAATGGGTTTAAACAAAGTGAATCATCAGTTATGTCTGCGTCACGAGTCATACTTGTGTAGAAGGTGGCCACAGGGAAGAACGTGAGCTCCAATTCTCGAGGTATGGATATCCTGCGTATTAAAAAAAGATCAATGAGTTCAACATTTCAAGAAATAATGAGAATCACCCGATCCGACTGTTTTGTATCTTTACCTCCATACACACTGGACAGTTCTGCCTTGAGACATTTTCAACACACTGAAACACAGAAAGGGGGCGTGATTAAATAAAAGCTGTGAAGATACTCATTTGCTCATAATACATTTGGCAAATACAAATGAAGGTGCGGGTTAATGGTCACCTTGTGGTTTCCCTGAAGATCCTGAGCTAAACACAGATTACACTTCTCGCAGTGGAAATACTTCTCCCTGGGTCCAATCCTGAGGGGATCAAACAGGACATTTGACACGAATAACAGAACAACCCATGCATAAATACACAAACACTCACGCCTGACAAGATAACCGAGGCTTACTGCTGCTCCAAAGACATTCAAAGGTGTACATTCATTTTCCAAACACTTATAAACAGGTACTTTATGCACTATAGCCATACTTGGGTATGACATATGTTTTATTATTACTCACCTGCATATCCCACAGGGCTGACAGTGATACTGTTTCTTATCTTTGTCGAACAAGTGGCAGATATCGCAGTAATACTCCCCGAACTGCACACTACACTGCTGACAGGTCTGCTGTGCCTGGAAACACCAGAGACAACATGAACATTTCCCCCTCAGTGCTGCTGAAAGGTGTGTGTGTGTGTGTGTGTGTGTGTGTGTGTGTGCTGTTTCTTGGTGACCTGCTGTACTGTCTGGCAGTCCGAGCACTGCACCTCTCGGACTTTGAATCGGTCCATCTGGTGGTTCTCCTCGGCATCGTGGCACAGCCGGCACACATACAGCTTCCCACAGCACGGAGCCTGCAGGACACGCAATGAGCCGAGCTTCAACACGTGCCAACGTTGCACCAAACAGCATATACAATCCGTCATGTCATGCAGGTGTGTCTCAAAGATATTAAAGAAATGTTTTGTCGTTGACACTCGCTAAGCTAAAGAGCCATGAGGCGTCGCCATGGTTGCAGCTGCTGTTGACTTCCCGTGGTGTCACATTTACAGCTGTAGAAGAAATGTACAACATTCGCAATGTTGTGAAGGAGAAAACATGTTGTGAAATCAGAAGCGAAGAGGACAACTCACTTTCAGTAAGCAGTTACGCATGTAGTGCTCGCAGCCGCCCGGGGAAGCCATCTTTCTTTCCTCCAATGGACGCCTCTTCTTCGCGTGTTGTGACAACAC
>CAESWR010000276.1:552933-570405 GCA_903171835.1 Mullus surmuletus | reverse complement strand
GCCAACGCAAGTCGTGGCAGATCACACAGAAGAATGGAGGAGGCTCGCCTCCACAGCCACAGATATATCATTCTAATGCTCACCATTTTTCCCCATTTAAATGAGAAGATGCATTCAAGCGTATTTAAGATTTTTTTCCCCTAGTTTTTTACATTTATTCCACCTCCCACTTCATCCTCGCAGCCCTCTTGACATTGTCGCATTAATACGTTCAGATGGAAACCTAAGAAGGCGCTTGCTAAATTTATCAAGGTTGCATTAAGTTAAGAAAAACTACCACTGGAAGTCTCTATCGTGTCTCTATCTCTTCTATTTCTTTATCGCAGTTGACAATTAGTAGGACCTGTAGGACCAAAGGATGCTTGTTGACAAGCATCCTTTGCCTGTAGCCTTCATTTGGGAAAGTGAGGAGAAGAAAATCCCTTTAGAAAGTGTTTGTGTGTTAAATGGTTTTGAATGCAACATTGGTGCGGTGAAGATCTGCACCCATATAGGGGGGTTGGGAGGAGAGATGCTCCATCGCATCTGCTTGTATCCATGGTGAAGAACTGTTTTTGAAGATTTAAAGTAGTATTCACTGTATCAGCAGCACATCTAAATTATTACATGTAACCAAATTACTGTGCAGGTGGCATGAAAACTACTGGTTGAACTTTACATATGGGAACACATGGCAGATTACAACATATTCCTTATAATGTAGAACAGTGGCAGAGCCATGGGGGGGCTAAGATCCCTCAGTGACCCCCCACCCCCCACCCCCGTTTCACACATGCTGCACCACTGATGTAGAAGGTATAAGGTCAAAGCACCAAATAATACCATGTGATCAATGTCAAGAAACTTCAATGGACACTTCTTAGATGTTTGTAGGCCTGCTCACTCAAAAGTAGGGGTGTCCCGATACAACTTTTACACTTCCGATAGAATACCGATATTGCAGCCTTGAGTATTGGCTGATACCAGTATCAGTTCAATACGATATCAGCATGAATCATGCATACTTTTATTACTTATTTTGTAGAATGGAATGTTGGAAAGGGCTTGATCAAGTGCTATTACTCAGGGAACGATAGTCAGGAACAGCAGGTATGAGAAAAACTGACCTATTTATTATTAACCAATGAGTTACATACATTTTTACCTTAAACATAAGTAGGTGTGCTGGAGTCTGGAATGGACTTCATGTATCAGAGTGTTTATATCAAAGATTTCAGATGCAGGCTGATATAATCCGATACTCTGATTTTGATACCGGACCAATATCCGATATCAAAATTGGATCATGACACCCCTGCTCAAAAGTGTGTTATTATACGATCAGTTGATGACTTTGACCTCCTTACCTGGCACTTGTCCCCCCTCTTCCTCCTTCCCACTGATCTGCCACTTTGGATGTAATTAGAAAAAAGAAGCAACTTACAATTCCAGCTAATATTGAACTCTCTGGAAACTCCAAATCTCCAGTAACATGTCTAGACCCAAACAAACAGATTAGTACTGAGTCACATCGCAACGCAAGCTGACAAACACACACAAATTCCGACAACTCCTGCGAAGGAATTCGTGAGCCCCGCGGGCGAAGCTGAGAAACGGCGTCTGTTTGTTGGAAAACAGAGCAACAAACAAGTCCTAAATATAGCTGATGCACGCACACCCATTGGCGAGCTCTGGGAAAAGATGGCTGCTGTCAGCCCAGCTAGCTGTAGGTCAGCTAATACAATGACATGGCAAAAAATACTACTTTTCATGAATTATTTGACTCATGATCATGAGTCAAACTCACACTCATGATCAACACATGATCCCTTACTGGACTGTATTTTCTTCAGAAGATTATTGGATGGTCCTGTACTTACACTGGCTTTGTCTTGTGTCAATCGCCAGAGTGACTCAGTTTACAAGATACATGTGATGGGTGGAAGAGTTGAAAAAATGGTTGGTTTGCTTGCTAATTATGACAGTTTAATTATTTTCATTTATATATATCAGATATTAGGGGGTTATTCTGTTCAGTTATGTAATTCACACCTATATTTGTTGTCCATGCTGAGCTTAATTCTGATTTTTTTCAGCATTTGAATTCCTTCCATTGTTACGGCTCACACACTGCGTCAAGCTCACACACTGTCGAACATCCTTCCGCGATTCAATCCATGTGTATTTCTTATGGCACATTCTCTTTGTCTTGAAGTGAGTGATCAAGATTCAAGATTCCCTTTATTGTCAATGTATCAAAACATATACAATGAAATTTGTGTGTGCTGGAAGCTGATCTCCACTTAGAAAAAAATCACACTTTTCTCCTGCACACACATCAAAGCTCCATTTATTCGGTCAACGTTTCGGTCTATAGACCTTCAACAGGACCAGCATTGGTGTGTGGCTTCCTATCAACTCATCAACACACTCATGTAGTTGTTTGCTATTACAGAGGGAAGTGACATCACTACACTGGGAAAAACAGAGATGAACTCAATACTTAATGCTTAAAATATTCATCAGTTTATCAAATAACAATGCATGGAATAATACTAAAAATATTTTTTTAAGGTAATCTAATTGTTATCAAACAGTTGTCTATGGACACTTTAACAAAGAGCAGGTCAAGAAAACTCTCTCCAATACTTGCACTGTTTAGTAACAGAGACCCAGAGAAAAACTCCCATTAATGGAAGAAACCTGGAGCAGAACCATGGCCTTCTGCCTGTATTGGTTTGGGAAAAACTGTCAAACCTGAAGACTCCAGTCTTGGTGTTGATTCCATTGGGCTTCCACTTGGAAACTGTGATCCATCAAACACAACTGGTGTCAGTCAAAGTCCTGACTTGAGATCACAGGCGGTCTCATCAATCGGTGCATGAGTCACCCAGCTTGTCACCAATTAATATGGTGCGAGCTCGCCAACATCCTGTTGGCAAAGACGTGCTGGCCCCTCCCATCATCACGCGCAGCAGACATGCCCGAATACTGCAATTCAAATAAAAAGGTCATGACATCCATGTTTTTCTAATGAATCACAAGCAAGCAGCAACAAAAATGACACCTGACAACGCTGCTCTGGATTAAAGTCAAACAAAGGAGCTAAGTCTACTTGTTTTAGTAAAGCTGAATTAGAATTTTGCTTGAATCAATAACACGAATTTCCTCCAACCCACCCATTTTCTTTCATGTTCTTGAAATATTAATCTATTTCTAAATAAAGGATTAGTCACTTGTTCAAAGATGCCGCTGTAAATTACTCACAACAAAAACATAATAGGAGTCAGTGCCGACTTCTCAAAGAGGCATCTGACAGCCATGACAGTATATGAGCTGCACCTGTAATTTACCTTTTACACGTCAATTATCTCTATTAAAAACGGTGAACACGCTCGGTATGATACGTATATATAATAACCGAATGCGGGTGTGTGATTTATTGTCTTTCTCACAGCAAACGGCACGACATGTCGGCCTGGCTGGCTCATCAAAGGGAACAACGCCTCAAAGCGACGCTGATGACAAACACGGCGGTGAGAAAGTAAGGCGGGGAATTAAGCAGGATGATTTACTCCGGAAGGCTCTGCCTCCAATAATGGCTTGGCCTGAGGGATGACTCTGATCCAACGCGGGGAGAGAAAGACGGAGAATAAAGGCAGCAGAGACCCTCGATTCCTCTTCATTGTTTAGAACTTTTACCCGCCGATGTTAAAATCCTCGTCTGATGAAGAGGTAAATCCTGCCAGCCTTTTATTCAGCGCTCGATATAAAGGAGCGTGAGACTGAGGAATCATTCATACACCTGCGCAGGGCGTAATGCCTCCATCCTTCTCCCTTAGGGTCAAAACCGGCGCTAAATCTCTTTGCAAAACAACTTCCTTTCAGCAGCCTCACAGCGGCAACACTTCTATACCTCTCGCGCAAGATACAGATGATGTCCTCCGAGACAGCGCCAACGTCAGGAAGCTGAAAACAATAAATGAAGAGAAAAGCAGGAAGTGTGTGTGTGTGTGTGGGCGCTCCGGTGGAGGATTTTCAAAGTGTTTTGATATTACTCCGAGCAAAAGTGAGAGGTTGTGTAATATGTAAAGCGGCATGTGATGAAAAGAGATCCACCTTTGCAGTTTTTTTCAGGTTTACAACAATTATAACGCCCCTACTTAGTGGGTTCCTGACATCATAGCGGTATAAAATAATGAGCTTTGGTTCTTTCTTTTTTTTCTCACCCCCAAAAGCGATAGAGGGATATTTGCGTGCGTCATTGTTTGATCTACGTGGCATTGTGAGCGTAAAAACAGTGTGTGTGTGTGTGTGTGTGTGTGTGACTCTCGGTGTGCAAGCACAGAAAGAAAGAGAGGGAGTGTTGTGTTGGATTTGCAGCAGAACGTGATTTATGTTGTGGAACTTTGATCTTCTAAAAGGCTTTGGGATTTTACACAACAATAATTCTCCTCGGCCTCGGCTTAAATAAATGATGTGCCCGTGGCGGCTGTCCAGAATAGGTTTTAATAGACTGATGTTGGACACAGGGGTGAGTGAATGTGTGTGTGTGTGTGTGTTTTGGCTTGATGTTTCTAAAGATTTCATGAGGTCTAATCCCACATGTGAGATGTTATGAGATCACGTTACTTCATGTCAAAACCTGGCCTGAGATGCAGGTCGCGCGTCTCTCCGGGGTTTGTTGATTGAAAGTGGCGTCGCATTTTCAAATAAATACACGCTTGTTTTGCTCCTGCCAACTTCGTTCGGTCTTTCTCACATCAATCCAGGAGCTTCTCCACAATACAATAATGATCAGTTTCGATTGGGAGTGAGACATCACTTTCACTACACATTAATTATGAGTGTGTTACTAATATTGAGCTTTTTCCATTCACCTAAAGCTGCAGTCTACCATTTGTCACCTGATTCGTTATCCTAATTTTGATGGTGATGTACCTACTTTTGCAGCCCTCTGCACCAATGAACGGAGCATTGAGTTCGATTGGTACAAGTTTATTCCATTGTTAAGTACCGTGAAACTACAAAAACACATAGCAAAAATATCAACATAATTCCTTGACGAATCAAAATCAATTCATAATTTATACATCAGTATTCAAATATCAACCATGAACCTCCCAAAACAAAACAACACACCGTTTATATTTGACCACAACTGCAATTCGATACATTTATTTAACCTGATCACATTTCATTAAAACTACACTCTACACTGTTACTTTATAAGAAAGAACTCCAAAAACATTAACAATACCACAAAACCCCTGGAGCACTTTAAACAAAAACATGCCACTAATATGACCTGACGGCCGGCTGTTGATTGCTAGTGGTGATCTGGTGTGTGGCGTCACCATGACCTTTTTTCCCCTTCTTCTACCTCTTTGTGGGGTGCGCCTACCAAACCCAGGAACCTGCATAAGAAATAACCAGTTGGCTCCACTGGCCACTTACACCAACTAAAAGCAAAAAAGACCCCAAAAAATTCCACCAATTACATCGTCAGGGGCCGAAAAGTCCAAATAAACCATGAAAAGGAGGATAATGATGATTCATGTGAGTGCAGCTTGGAATGAAAAAGGGAAGATGGTTACAACCTGTTACGACTACACTGTCAAACACTGACAGAATGCTATAAATGATCATTGCTGAAACATTATGAGCTTTGTAAAGTAGGATTTGGTGTATCGGATTGCACCACATTGCACAGGTTCACCCGGTAAATGTGCCGGTGGGTGTCATGATGCAATCATGGTGGGGAAATGTGCTGTAAAACATCCATTATATCACCACAACCACCACAAAAAAAAAATCTGTCATATCAATATTTGTGAGAGCTGGTAACATGGGAGGAGGGGCTGGGGTGGGGGGGTGGGGGGGTTAAGGTTACTTTTTTTACTTTTTATGTGCGTGCCCCCATGTGCTGGAGGCCAATGGTCATCTCAACTACAGAGCAGCAGCCGCCCCACAGCCAGGAGAGACCTTTTGCTCGGGGACCCTTCAGCACGGCATATGTCTGCCAACCTCAGGGCTCGACCTTGGATCAGCACACACAACACACACACACACACACACACACACACACACACACACACAGCCGAATAACTCATAACTGCAAATTAGGAAACAGAATGACTCTGTGGGACAAAGAGGAGCTTGCAACCAAAGCCCTTCAATGCGTTCCAATAAAGTTTATTTATGTGTGTGTGTGTTTGTGTGTGTGTGTGTGTGTGTGTGTGTGTGTGCGTGTGCGTGTGTGTTTCTCATTATGTTTTGAAGGGTGATGAAATGGGTGCTGACTGCTGTCCAGGTGTGTGCATGTACACACTCTTTTACAGCTGTCTTGCAGAGGATGAAGTCACCTAAAACAAGCAGCACACACACACACGCCTTATAAGGTTTGACTGACTAAAATACTCACTTTGAGTCGGTTAATTGACATGGAATGAAGATTTAAAAGAAAAAGAACATACACACAGACGGAGCAAGGCCGTTTTAGAAGCATTGGGTGAAAGTGTCATGTTCACGTCCTCACTCGGCGCCGAGCTGCTGCCATCGTATGAAATTTTAATTTGCCCTACATGACTCTCTGGATCCATAACTATAAATCCGACATATAGAGAAACACACACTCTTTCTCCTTTACGCCATTTATCCCGCTACTAAAGAGACGGGCTGGAGAAGAATTCCTCCCTGCAGGCCCTCCGAGGCGAATGACCTTGGCCGGCCCGTGTTTTAATAGCAGTTTGCACAAACACCGTAAATTTACAGCAGGGACCCGCTCGCTGAAAAGAGCTCGAAATTTGCCAAAGCCGTGAGTGCAGTCAGCCGTCTCTTGCTCGCGCCGCGTCTCCATCCTGTTTTCTCACACTCGGTTACGAGAATGGCGACTCCATCCCTCCCCCTGTCTCGCACACACACCTGCATGCACACCTCGTTACTGTTACCGAGGGAAACCAAGGACGCGCGTGCTTTACAGGGGTCGTAAACAGAGGTTTTCGTTTTGGAGTCGATGGAAACCAAGAAGCTGTGACAAGGTCAAATTAAGAAAGAAAAGCTCTTTGTCACAGTGATCGACAATTGTTATATTTAATTTTCAGCTCTGGAGATACTCGATTCCGCTATATTTTAAAAAAAAATCATGTTAAAATGCTAAAAATACAATATTATTGGGATTCCAGTCCCTGTTAGCGTGAATCCACAAACCCCATTGGCCTTGTATGCATCTATTTTTGTGTTTATCACCAATTAGAAACGTTAGCATGTTAGCATCAAGGATTGCTATTATTCTAAACAGTTTCTAGACACATTGGGGGTCCTGGGCAAGTGACACTTTGGAGCCCCCGCAATCATAACGGTTCATACTGTGCGGTCATGTTGTGTCTTTACACTGATCTTGTGTGTATTATTGTCACTTTGGAGTTGCGTTTGTTGCTAGCACGGTCTAAGGGGCTCCAATAGCACCCATCTCTGGGGTCCCTCTTCCAAATCGGGGATCCGTCTGCATCTGATAGTAAATATTACTCACTTGTAATTAGAAAGCTAATATTCTTATCAAGCTCAAGCTACTACTACTGTATTCCGATACACACTCACAAGCAACCAACATAGTGGGAAACTATACTTATAACAAAATATAGCTAAATTCTACAGTCCAGTATTATCAAATCCCATAACATCAAAGTTTCAGTCAATCATTTCTCTCCTTTAATAATACCAATTTGTGTTGTATTTTATACCACTGGAAAGTCAAAACAGTCACCTTTACAATGAGGTACGACTTGTAAGAATCGTGCATTTGTGGAATGTAGCAACACAGCTAAAGGTGTGGGTAACGCCCCCCAAAAAATGTGCCGAAATCCTTCAAAGAAAATTCTGAAACGTTATTTCAGTCAATCATTTCTCCCCTTTAAAAACACCAATGGTGTTGCATCATATACGGTTGGAAAACCTGATTAGTCACCTTTACAATGAGGTACAATTTGCATGATGCTGACGTGCATCACATGAGCGACACAGCTGTGTGTTACATGTGGGTAACGCCCCCAAAAATGTTCTGCCAGGTGTGTGTCAGTCACAGGTGTGTGACTGGTGCCTTACTGGCACCTGAGTGAAGACCAACTGGAGAACATTGCAGGGGATGCAGGCACATTATTAAAATTGAGCAATGATTGACTGAAATGACGTTTCCAAACCTTTTTTGAGGAGTTTATTCTAACTCGTAGCAAAATGTATCCTAAATTTACCTCAAAGAATGTTTTCCTTTTCCTCCATCTTGTCACAAATTGACACCGCGTCCACCAAGGGTGAACAGGCAAAACACCCATTCGCTCGGAAACACTCGTGATAACATTTGCAAGTCATAATTTGTAGATTTTTTTCCCCCGTCGATGAAAGCTCAGCACAGACCGCTCCAGTTTCCACCACCGGGGGCTCCACGTGTCAAAGGAGTTTCTCTGTCTTCCTCGGCGCCGGCAGCTGGAGGTACTCAGCTCCGACTCTAACGCCGAGCTTTGAAATAGCAATCAATGCCTTTATACTGCAGGGAGGGCTCGTAAAAGTGTCGTTGAGGGGAATATATGATGTCGTATTTCAGCCTCCCCCTCCCTATTTTTAAACACTGAGTTATGGCTGTAGAAATGTGTACCCATTAAAGGTGATATGATGTATTTTCTGCCTTGTTCAGAAACTCATTCATCACGGCGGACCAAAAAGAAAACTGCACTTACTCTTTCACCCCCTCTCCTTCCTCTTCCCTCCACCGTCACCTCAACACCCCCCACCCTCCCCCCTCGCCCCGTTCTTGTACACTGTCTTGAGTAATTTACGATACGCCGGTAGTGCAACCTTCTGGCAGGAACTGCGAGAGCAGCTTGCTCTCTCTCCTGGCAACTCGGAGACCTTTTATAAAAAGACTAAACTTGGCCGAGTCGTCTGCTGCTGCGTTTTAAGAGCAGACAGACCATCACAAAACTGTGGCAACAACAGAGGGGAGGCAAGGCACCATCTTCCTCCTCCTCCTCCTCATCTGCTGCCTCACCAAGCTGATAAACTGAATCATTTACCTTTCAGTTTAGCTTTATTCATCAGAATTATTTTGCATAAATGTTAGATAATACATTTAAATCCCCCTTTTTTTTCAAATTTGCAGATGGTTTTCCATCTCTCTTTTACAGGTAATAGGAAACAGTGACCATTATTAATGAGAATTCTTCTTTTTCCACAAATGATATTTGTAATGTCTCGTGCTTTTGTTCGTTTTTTTCAGAGTTTTAACCTTTCCGTTTCAGCTGCAACATGAAACCTCTGGGCAGCCCTGAATGAACCCGGCCTGATGGGGCGGGAGGCAGACGCCAAAGCGGATCCACCTGTGCGCCATCAGGTCTGCTTAGTTCATTCAGGCTTGAGCTGCTTCTTCTCGTAAACCCTGATACCCACGATGCATTCTGAATTCAAAGCGATGCGTTTGTTTGTAGTAGGCACTCACTTAACACCTGGTTATGTTACACCTGAAGTATTCACACTCACAATTCTGTCTTAATTTGCCTGTAAATATCAAATGTATTCATCATCTCCCCACCGGGAACAGAGGCACCTTATGAAATCCTTAAACGGCTGCACTTTCAGAGTGCAACAACTGCTCTTTATTCGTCGCCGCTGTGTTCCCGCACTGTCTGCACCTCATTAACTCGAGTGTGTGTGCGCAGCGTTTGCCTTCTAAATGTCGTGATAGCGTCTCGCTCTCGGCCGAGCTCCCCCGCAACTGGCAGACTATCAGGTGAAGCCCAAATAAATCATCACAAGCTGTAATTATTACTACCAGAAAGAGAGTTGTTGCTGCTGTTATGTTTTGCAGTCGCCAGTGGTGCAGGAGCGTGTGTGTGTGTGTGTGTGTGTGTCTGTGTGTGTGTGCTGCTGTTGCAGTTTGCTCCCAGTGTCTGCCGACGGAGGATTAATCTCCCGAGCCGAGGCAGTAGCTAAGGTCAGCAAGGGAAATATTTCATAAGTGTCAGCTTGGCCTGTAGCCCTCAGCGCCGGGTTTGAAATGAGAATGCACAGTCGCATAACAAACGGCCGCATGTGACTTTGCAGGGCTCACGCAGTGCACACTGGGGGTGTGTGTGTGTGTGTGTGCGTGATATATGGCTGTGTCTCACTTTCATGTGTTCATCTGAGCCTGTGAATTACTGCCAGGGACAAGCGCGGTGCTTTGTCACCACAAGGACCCAGCAGAGGAAAATATTTTGGCCACGCGAGGTCTATGTCTGGAATGCGTTTTCCATTACTGCCTGTGCGCAAACTCTTTTTTTCTTTTCTTTTTTCACGGAGGGAGAATTCATAAAAGTGAATCCCAACTTCTGCTATCCCACATTTAGTTCAACTCAATAAAACCGGGTAGGTTTAAATAAAAAAAAATTAAAAAAGGGAAAAAAATCACTCAATGTGTTGTTTTTCATTGGGTCTAGGAATGGTTTTATATATTGCCTTTGTCACGTCCTCTGCATTTAATAGTGTCAGTGTTGCAGGTTGTGCTGCTCCTGCTGTGACCCGGGCCGGCGAGCACATGCCGAGAGATTAATGGCCTGGGCGGGTCGTTTCAATAACCGTTTGTTTGATGTGTCAGGTTTGAAAGGCTTTGATTTACTTACACATTGATAGGCTTTTAATTGAGCGATGCCATCCCTTGTCACATTAAAGTCTTGGCAGCTGACATGACCTGGTCTCACTGCGGGTTGCGGATGATTGACAGGTGCTGCTGGGCCGCGCCCGCCCCGCCCCTGCTCATCACGCCCGCCTGTGTTTCGCAGGAAATGCAGCCACTGCTGCTCCTCATAGCCAGACAGTCATTCTGGGTCGGAGAACTGACAGATTAGCAACTTGTTCCTCTCCCAAAGCGCAACTTTATTTCACTGATGAGGAAGCTTTGTGGCTTTACGACATTAACAAGTGGTCTCGTGAAACACAAGCTTTGTTGCCGCTGAGAAAACGTCACCGACGACAACAAAAGGTGGGATGATGAAGACACCGAGGTGGTCGGACTGTGACCGTGAGTGGAGGAAGCAGCTTTGACTTTAACAAGCGTGAGGAATGTGCCGGGGAGGTTCTCTCTGCCCGGCCTGTTGTTGTTCTCCCCGGCCTCCCCGACCCGTCACCGCTGCGGCCTGTGAATACCTTGATTGTGCTTCGATCACAATGACTCCCCTCCGTCGTCAGAGCGATGGGAGAAGAAGAGAGGAGGAAAAAAAAAAAACATCTTTTGATGTCATCTGAAATTTCACACAACAATGTGGGACAATCTGATTTGAGGCAGACGCTGTCTGGCAGCGCGGGCTGCTGCCCCCCCCCCCCCTCCACCCCCTCCTCTCTCCGTGCTCTTGATAACTTCTCCGTGTGGAGGACAATAGCAGCTTTTGTTTCAGATTGTGGAGTGCGGACTTGAGGTCTGCACAGATGTGGGCGGCGTGCAGCCTACGTGCCTGTCTGCGAATGCGTTTCAGGTGTAGCAGGAGCGACAAGGCGGAACCCTGCGCGGTGTAGGATTCGGAAATAAAAGTGCCATTCCGCGAACATGGAGGGAAACCTATTATCCGGGTGTGATTATAATGCAGACAGATAGACGACAGGTAGGCAGAGTGGATAAGAGCGTTAGCTTGCGAGACGTGACAAGCTGACAAGAGAGACAATCTCCCTCCTAAACTGAAGAGATAAGGTTGTCAGCTGCAGCTCCGGCTCTGAAACGCACACACACTCGCACACACACACACACACACACACACTGAGATACACTACATAGACAGGCAGATAAATGATACTGTCTTAAAACTACAAAAACACACTTTTAAGATGGAATCGCGCCCCGCATGGCCCTGTCTGTTTTTGTTTATGTGCGGCGGCGGCTACAGAACATTTTCACGTGCGAGCTCGGGCACATTTAAACTGCGGAGGGATTATGCGTTTGTCAGAGACACAGGGAGAGGCAACCACAGAGAGATAAATGAGGAAGTGTGAATACATTAAGTACACTGTGTAGATATTGTTTGTGGACCTTTCAGCTCAAGGAAATCCTTGTTTCAACATTCTGTCCTGGCTGGAATGTTGCCTGCGAGGCTCTTTTTAAGTGTTTGGGTCTAAATGCCATGTCTGCTACACCCCATGAAACTGTCTTAATCCACTTTTTTTCCCCCTCTCGGTTTTATTACTGCTGGAGAAAACACTAGGGGTAGAGCAGAGCCCCAGCCTCAGGCCTCTATTCCCATTCCACACACCCCATAAGTCAGTCACAGATAATTAAATAGGAGTTATTTACACTCGTTTTCCCTTCTCTGCCTCTCTCTGGCGCTTTTATCATTTCTCTCTCCTTCTCTTTGTACAGCGCTCGGCGCAGCCAGGCCCTGTCAGATTCTGGCTGACGCCGGTGAGGGCCTGTCGAAGTATAATAGCTCGGGAGGAAAAAAAACAGAGACTCTTATGAGCTCACATCAATGTCAGCCCCTCATTAAACAATCACACCGGAGCATCTACACAACGCTAATCCTCGTGTGTGCCACAAAACGCCTCGGCACTTCCAAACACGGAGCAAAGCAAAAAAAGAAGACAAACGAGCAGACGAGGATTTGCCCGAGCCAGGCTTCAGGAATCCGGCTGCCTCATGTCAGCGTTACATGTTTACTCTGGAGTCGGGCAAACGGCGGCTTTTCAACGCGGGGATGAATTAGGCCCCACCGCAGAGCCGTGGCGTCCATTACAGGCCTCAGTGGCTCTATAAATCTCAGGATCACAGGGGCATGTGGGGTCCTCACTCCTCCGCAGCCCCCCCTCCCCACCCCCCCAATCAGCCTCTTCCTGAGGTTTTTTTGTTTGGTCGCCGCCCCGCTTTGATAGTGCCACGGAAAAAGGGAGCCCGGAGGGCCGGCGAGACCTGGACATGCTGAGAATCCTCTTTAACGGAAAAGCTGCCCACCCTTTACCCCCCCCCCACCCCCTTTAAAATATCCACAACAGGAAACAGCCATCAGTCATCAACACGCCAAAACAGCTGTTACCAGCCGACATCAAGGGGACACATGAAAGGAGTCGCTCCCTGTTGTTTGAGCCCTCCCTTGTTTCATTCTCTCTCTGCCTTTGTCTGGCTTTTCCCAATCCCCTCCTCTTTGGTCTACTTTTAAAGCCCCCCCCCCCCAAACCCACCCAACACCAACACCCACTCACCCACCCACCCCTCCTTGCCTGCTTGCCTTGCACAACCCCACCCACAC
This sequence comes from Mullus surmuletus, assembly GCA_903171835.1. Lineage (NCBI taxonomy): Eukaryota > Metazoa > Chordata > Actinopteri > Syngnathiformes > Mullidae > Mullus > Mullus surmuletus. The sequence goes on along the minus strand of CAESWR010000276.1, from coordinate 557,167 downwards.
CGCAGTCATTCACCCTTGAAACAAGTGGATAGCTGCGTGATTCGGAAATCTCATATCAACCAGCAGCGGGGAGTTGTTACAGAAAAACAAAAAAGAAAGAAAAGAAAAGAAAAAAGTAGAGGAAGAAGTTTGAAATCTCCTTAAAGCTCTCAGCATTACATTTACATCTAAGCGGTTGTTATGCGTCACCTGTTTATGCGTCCCAGCCCAGGGTGGACGCCTTCAAACAGGCAGATTGTGCCGCACTTAAGCTGGCGCGCTGGCGTTGTTCTTTCTTTCCTTTTCTTTTTTTCCCTCTCTGACGTCCGCATATTCACGGATCTCCGCAGCTCATTGAAGCGCGAGTGGCGGCGTGTGTGGGTGCAGAGTGACGGCTAAGCCTAATGATGACAGGTCAAACAGTGACACTGTTGAGTGAGGCTGAAGTGACTTCATCCCTCACACACACACACACACACACACACACACACTGCATTTCCTCGCAGCTCCAGATAACCCTTATAATCAGAGCTTCGCCGCCGGCCCGTTTTTGCCAAATGTCAAACAAGTTTACCGGTTGGAGATGAGATGAAAGAAAGGTTCTGATCTACTTTTGTCAGTAATCAATGATCCGTGACACTACTTTAACCTCGGTGTGTGTGTTGTAACATCCTGGATGACGGTTTGTGGCCGCTCTAATTACGGTTCCAAACAGCATGGAAATCCCCTTAAAGTACAGATGGTTATTCTTCATAGAAAATCCGGTTAAGTGAGCCTCATGTCCATTATTGTCTTTTAATGGGCACAGCTACTTTGAATGTGTTTAGGTGACTTTTTACTGTCTGGAAATGCAAGAAAGTGATGATGTCACTCACTGTCAAAGAGAAAGAAATGAAAATTGAATCATGTGAATTTGCTTGACCCCGGGGAAAATCGAATTAAGCGCCGCGGGATGAATTCGAGGCTGGATGGCAGTTGGCGTCCTATGATTCAATAAAGACATTAGCATACCACGTACGTCCACACGCGGATTATTCGGGAATGAAATGCACCTATTTGCGGGCGTACGCACACTTCACTCGACCTCTCTGACCCCTCAGATATCCCTCGTCCCTCATCCCGCTCTCCTCCTCCTATGAAATATTCCACAAACTTCCCTCCAAACGTGTTGGAAGTCACGCGTGAGCCTCATGGAGGTCACTGACACACATTTTGGTGCGACGAGGGCGAGGCCCGGGAGACAAGCCACGCCCGCTGCCTTTAGCCCCGCCCCCGCTTCGGGATGCAGGCGGCAGTGATTGGACGGCGGGTCACAGCCCCGAGGCCCCGCCCCCCGCCGTCGTTAGTATGTGGAAGAAGTAAGGAACTGCGAGGCTGCTGCAGAGGGAGAGAGAGACCCGAGCACCGAGCCGAGGACCGTCGCGCTGCTTCCTCTTCGCGGATATTCTTCGCACTTGAAATTCTGCTTTTTCTCCCCCCCCTCCTCTCCCAGCTCTGGATAAAGGAATATTCAGGAGTTTTTAGACGGGGTGATATCCAAGGATGACATTTGTTCCTCTCTAGACTCTGCCTGGGTGCGAAGCGGAGAGACGCGCACTGCGCACAGCGCACAGCGCCCGCTTTTGGATTTACCGCACCGTCTTTGGCACGATGAGCCGCGCCGGTACATGAACCCCCGCCCCGCGTCCCGCCGCCGCCCGCCGCCGCCCCCCCGCGCGACCCCATCCAGATGAGAGAGCCCCCCGGTGGACCTGAACCGCTTTTACGCAGCAAGTCCCCGGCGCGCAGCAGCGAGCCAAGCAGGACAGCAGGGGAGAGACGCTCCGCTTCCGCCTCCACACCCGCGCCGTGTCCGTGTCCGCGTCCGCGTCCGCGTCCTTCGGATCCCTCACGACAGGCGAAGAGGCTTCCCGTCCGGATCGTGAAGATGTTGGCGGCGCACAGCGGCCACTTGCTGCACCCGGAGTACCTCCAGCCGCTCCAGTCTGCGCCAGTCAGCATCGAAGTAAGTGGAAAGCCAACACGCCCGCTGTCGTAAACCTGCTGTGGAGCAAATAAATAAGCAGCGACGGCGCTGCGTCGAGGAGGCTGGTGTCGGTGCCATTGTGCGCCGGTGCGTCATTGCGCAGCGGTCATTTGGCAACTTTGAGCCGGAAAAAAAGTGGAAAGAAGTCATAACGACGGGTGATTTGTGTTCCTTTATGGCGCGGATGTAACCATAATATCCGTGTTTTATTTTGTTAATGACGTCGCTTTAACTTTTCACCCTCCTCTGTTTTTTAATGTCACTTAAATGGTGTTTCATTGTGGTATGCTGCCAGAAAAAATACAGCAATATTCACGTAGCTTTTGCGTTTAAAAGGCGAAGAAATATGCGGTAATAATAAAAGACAGCGTACTCCAAACATTCCGCTCACCTATTTAATCTCTTTTTCCCCTTCACGTAGCTGGATGCCAAGAAGAGTCCTTTGGCTCTGCTGGCCCAGACCTGCTCTCAAATTGGCAAACCAGACCCTCCCTCCTCCTCCAAGCTGGCCTCCCTCTCCTCGGGCAGTTTGGGAGACAAAGAGCCGTCCAGCCGATCCTCCAAGTCCGGGGAGCAGCACCAGTCCCTGGAGGACAAGTCCAGCTTCAAGCCTTACTCCAAGTCGTCCGGTGACTGTCGCAAGGAGGTTCTCGTGACGAAAGGGTCTTCAGAGAAAGCCTTCAGAGTGCCAAATGGAAGCTCCGGCGGCAGCAGCGCTCCGTGTCCGTCCTTCCCTCCTCACTCCCGGTCTCCCAGCTCCAGCTCCCCTCCCCTGCACACGCAGAGCCAGCCGCACAGACAAAGCCATTCTCCCTCCGCACAGCCGCAGCAGCAGCAGCCGCCGCCGCCGCACTCCCAGGCCGCGGACGGCAAAGCCGCGAGCTCGGAGCAGCCCTCCTCGGACACTAACGCCACCAACGGCGCTGCCAAAAAGGACTCTGACCCGGCGAAGTCGGCGATGGACGGCGCGCAGTTGGCCAACTCCAGCCACATGAGGGCCAGCGCCAACTCCAGCAACGCCAGCTCCGCCAGCAGCCCGAGGCCCGAGAGCAAGGCCGACCCGCAGGCCTCCTCGCAGCCCTGCCTGGGCTCGGGCCACATCGCACCCGTGTCCCCTTTCAAGCCAGGACATTCCGTCTTCCCTTTGCCTCCTGCTACTATGGGCTACCACGGATCCATTGTGGGGGCTTACGCAGGCTACCCCTCTCAGTTTGTTCCTGGGTTGGACCATACCAAGTCTAGTTTGGGGCTAGGACTGGCGGGAAAGCACCCCAGCTCAAGCCCGCTCACAGGGGCCTCTCCGCCGACGCTGATGCAGGGCTTATGTCGGGACCCGTACTGTCTGACGTACCCCAACGCGCCGCACCTCGGAGGGAGTAACTGCTCCACTTGCGTCCACGACCCGTCCAGCCTCAAGTCCGGCTTCCCCCTGGTTTACCCCTCGCACCACCTCCACTCCCTGCACTCCGGCTCCCTGTCCTCCAGCACCACCCCCTCCCTCTCCCACCCGCTCTACACTTACGGCTTCATGCTCCCCAACGAGCCGCTGCCCCACGCCTGTAACTGGGTGTCCGTCGGAGGCCCCTGCGACAAGCGCTTCGGCACGTCGGAGGAGCTGCTGGCCCACCTGCGCACCCACACGGCGCTGCACGGGATGGTGGACAGCAAGCTGCTGTCGGCGTACCCTTCCTCGGTTTCCTCCACCGCCTCCTGCCACCTCCACCTGCCCCCGCCCAGCAGCCCGGGGGCCCTGCCCAGCTCCTTCTCCCTGCGAGGATCCCCCGGCCTGGGCCTCGCCCGCTACCACCCCTACGGCAAATCCCACCTGCACGGAGCCCCCGGGCTCCCCATGCCGTCCCTCCCCTCTTCCTCGGCCTATTACTCCCCGTACGCCCTCTATAGCCAGAGACTGGGCTCGGCCTCCGCCCTGGGATACCAGTGATATCAGAAATAAGGCTGGCAGACTGCAGGCACCAGCTTGGACTCTCCGGAGCGGCCCTGAAGATAGATTCTTCGGAGCGGGGTCATCACCAGTGCAGGGCGCCGTGCCTGCTGGCCCGCCCGCCAGGATTACCACCTGTTAGCCTCAGGATTGTGACTGGCCCTCCAAAGGCAAAGGACTCTGTGATGGATGCCGCACAGAAGCAAGAGACTACATCTATTAAAGAATCCGAGACACAGAGCTTGAAATGATGGTTTTCATCGATCTTGATTTTTGGTTTTTGTTTT
>CAESWR010000276.1:517156-537498 GCA_903171835.1 Mullus surmuletus | reverse complement strand
CATGATATCATATTCAGTATTATTGAAGTGTTAACATGAGATGACGTCTGCTTTGGTTTGTATTGGTTTGGTATTTGTTTTTATTGGGAGAATGTATATGAAACTATCACAGCTGCAATGCGATGCCCCCTCCCCCAAAAACTCTTTTGACGAACAACCATCCATCCATTTAATGTGTTTCCTTCATTGCTTATCCTCACTGGTAATGGGAGTACATACTTTACCTGGATGTTTTAGCTATAAAATGTTGTATAATATGAAATATGTATTAAAATAATATAATATTAAAATAAGGCTGATACTGGAAAATAAAACCCTAGAATAAAAACTCGAATATGATATATTATTATTGTATAAGAGAATACACAGCAATGTGAATAGATTTCCATTCTAATAAACAGGGCTTTTTTTTTACAGGCTTGTTGAAATTTAAAATAAAAAGGATTATAAGTTTAAATGAAAATGAAAAAATGAATTTAGGTCAGAAAAAAAGCCAGTCTTGCGCAGATGGAGCAGAGAATGAGGCAGAACAGTACAGGCGCGCGGCTCGTGGTCCGCCAGCCACCAGAGGGCGCAAAAGGCGAGAGACTGAATAGCGGCGTAGAAGAAGAAGCGGGCGACAGCGAAGAGGACGAAGAAGAAGTAGAAGTTAGCCGGTTTCCTGTGGTGGCCGCCCCGTGTTGGTGTCATTCGATTCTTAAAAAACAAACAAGTAAGACCCTCTGAACAATAATATCACGGATTTCTGCGAATTACTGCGAAGTTTCCGACGTTTCCCGGTGTTTTCCCACCGCGTCGGTGCAGAGAAAACACGAAGCGAGGGAGATTGTTTTGCTAACTTGTGTCGCTAGCAAAGCTTCATCACTGCGCGGCCTCCTGCTGTCGCCTCCAAGACGTGTCGCCGAATCAACGTTTTTTTAAGTGTAATAAGTTATTTGTGAGATGTGAACGTGTGTGTAGAGGAAAAAGAGCCGCGCTGCTGTGACAGCTGGTTCCCTAACAGAACCCCATTCAAATACCAGGATATGCAAAGCTGCGTGCTTCATCCACCCACGCGTGTTTTCACCCCTCAGCTCCAACGATGTGTGTTTTAACAAAGACATTCTGGTGTGACCTGCTAGCTTTGGGTCCAGGGGAGTGAGCAGTGACATGTGTCATTACTGGTGATTAATTAACTAGATGGATAGATCCATCTACAGCTGTTACCATCTGTCTGGCATTAAGTTCATTACAGGTCAATACTCATTTATCCACTTGTTACTGTGTTGTTGTCATTCACATTTCACTCTCCTGTTTAGAAAAATGAAAACTCTGCTCCACGTCCTCACAGTGACCTTTAGTGTCCAGTAAAGGTCACTCGCGGAAATCCCCGCTGAATTTAAAGTGAGGCAGATCTTTATCCAGCAATTCAGCTTTGAGGGACGTGTGCATCGTTGTAGAATGTTTTGTCGGGTGTGTTTTATGAACAGAGAGCCTACAGCGTTTTTGCACTTCAGCCCCAATCCTCTTAAAGTGTGACAAGGTCGGTGAGTCCCAGCTGATGGCGGGTTAAGCCTGAGCCGAGAAGATAAATAGTGAGCAAGGCGCTGCGCAAGCTGCCATCCATGACACGCTTTATCAGTCGTGTATTAGCTCTGGATCATGTAATTGCCCGTTTTCACACGTTGTATCTTAATTTTTCTCGCCAGGATGGCACAGTGGAGTGCCATAATCTCTGTTATTCTGGCCCTTGGAGGAGCTGCACTTCTAGCCTCTGTGCACAAGATCGACGAAGGACACACGGGAGTTTATTACAGGTGAGACTGCAGCCTTTGGTTTGTCTGTAACTGATAACGATGCTACTGAGGTGTTAGACCGTAGCACTACCTTCATTTCAGTGTCGTTCCTTGACGTCCAACACCGATGAATTACCCTGCAACATCTAACCAAGAGATTATTTATTATTAGGGCCAAATGCGAATTATATTTTTATAGATTGTTCGCAGCAGGTAGCAAAGGAAACAGTATAGTGACAAGAATTTGTTAGGTGACTAATTGTACTATTATTTTTCACCCTCTATTCCGCCTCTGTCCCTTGTATGTCATGACCTATGTTGGTTAGTGTGTTCTCAAGCATCACCCAACAATCACTTGTATCTGTCTGTACGTGTGCATCACAGGGGAGGGGCTCTCCTGACCACCACCAGTGGACCTGGTTTCCACCTTATGCTCCCATTCATCACCAACTACAAGTCTGTCCAGGTTGGTCGTGGTTTTCTTTCACTGTGTTTGTATGCAGAAAATGCCACAAAAACACCATCTTGCCTCGACACACTTTGCATCCTTTCTCTGTGGTGAGACCCTCGCCATGCAGCATTAGACACAGACAGCAGAAGTGAGCCAGTGACAAACATGAGGTTGTGGCTCTGTAGTATCATCTCAGCATTGCCAGGGGAGCAGCTGCTCTGTAGTGGGAGCTCTATTTATCAAACTGATGGAGAGAGGCCTTTGTATGTCAATCCAGCCTTGACATACTGGGACCACCCAGAGCATCAGAGGCCTAGACAACAAATTCTAACATAAATATGAATGGCATGTTTTAATGGGCAGAGACTCCCCCCCCTCCTCCTCAAACACACACTTTTACTGAGAATGTCTCAGGCAGCGACAGGATGAGCGACGTCGACTAATGGCGTTGTTTTCATTCACACCCTCATGCTGGAATCCAGAATAAATCATGATAATATTCAACATTCTCTTTAATTAAGAAGCAAACATATTTAGTTCACAGTTCCAGCACAGGAAGTCAGACTTTTTACTGTTTATAGTAGTAAGTGGTGTAACATGTAATCATGGAATGAGATGATTTGGAATCTCCGACACCCACTTTTTCCTGCGGCAGCCTCCCACAATGCATAGTTTATGTGATTTATGTACGTGACAAGTTCTGCCTTTTGAGTCTTTTTTGTTTGTCCTCTCTTGACTCGAGGCGCGGCCGTATTTTTGCAGTTTTAAGTTTAACTCACCCGCTGGCTTGCTGAAATTTTGTTTATAAGTTTGCGCAGCCTCCCACCTCCTGGCTGACGAGCCGAGAGAAAGTCAGATACCCTCTGAGGGGTTTCCAGTTATATATTTGTTACAAAGTGGCAGATATTTCTATGACATTTTCACAGTTGGAGGCGGGCGCCAACGCCTGTAAACCGTTTCACATGAGCCCTGAAGGAAAGGAAGTGAAAAATGATTGCTGTGGTATTAGAGTGGAGATCAATGCTGTTTTAGGAGCTTTACTGTCTCACACTTTCCAAGACGGGTGAGATTGATGGATGCTTTTTGGAGAGAACACAGTCGGACTTTAAAACCTCCTGCTTTACAGTGTTTTTAATGCCCTGCAGGGGCTTCCCTCTGCTGAGGGGCTGAAATGGGAACCGCTCACAGGTACTGAGTGACATCACCACCGTCGAGCTGCTCACACACAGATGGAGCAGTTTACTAGTTTACCCTTTTAATGCGTTTATTCTGCTTTCTGCTTTATATGTACCAATTCTCAGTGACGCTGTGCCGTATTCTCTATCTGATGTTCTCCTCGTCAGCGTTTTCCTCTAGGCTGTTTTGCTTTAGGTTGAGGGTGGGGGTGTTATATTTTCTAATTACACATTAAAAAGTGATTCATTTAGTTTGTTTACCAGTGGTTTGATGCCTTATGGTAAAATAATGTTAATGTAAAAAGTGATAGGTTGTCATCTGTTGGGCAAAAACAGTGGGATGGGAAACATGACGTTCCCAAGAAGTAAACAAGAGCTCGGCACCTTCCTTCTGGATCAGAAAATACATGTCTTGGTATGAGCCGCTGTTGCATCAGAGCTGATCGTCACAATTCTATCATACTGGCATGGTTGTTACGGAGCTCTGGTTGCTTCAGGCTCAAGAAATCACCTTAATTGCGTTTGGGTAAACAGGCAGCGCAGCTCTACACAAATCACGTCACGGATTGGAGGAGCAGTAGCGTTTTTTGTTTGCGATGGTGCAACTACACTCAAAGTGTAGTGGCGCTGGTGAGTCGAAAATTTAAAAGTATTGTCCTGAGTTACTTAAGATAAAAAAGTAAAGTAGAAATAAGGCACACATTAGTGATTATAAGTGTATCTAAAGCAGGAACTGTACATTTTTTTACCTCTTTGCAATTTTGATTTTGAGTTTTGCAAGACCATAAAAGGGGGGGGGGGGGTCTTCTTTACGCAATCTCTTCTGGATTGAATTCAAGTCTAACCGACATCTAAGAATGCCGGCGCATTAAAAGATTAAATGTGAGTGTTTTTCTCTTTTCCTCTCTCCCCTCACAGACGACACTGCAGACGGACGAGGTGAAGAACGTCCCATGTGGCACGAGGTAAGTGTCCCAACTCTGGGTCTGTGTGCGCTCAAGATTCATTGCGCCAAGCATTCATCTCCTCCTCCACACACACAAACACATCTCACGGCATGGAAAATTACACCAGCACCGGCATCCAGACCCAACATGCACTCTGCTGTATCTGGCACCAGTGTTTTCAATTACAGCATTACATCATAACCGTTGAGTAACTCTTGTCTTTCAGTGGTGGGGTGATGATTTACTTTGATCGCATAGAAGTGGTGAACTTCCTAATTCCCTCAGCTGGTAAGTAATCGTGTGTTTTACACTTAACCTCATTTGTGTTTGTTTTTTTTTCTAAAGTTCTGTAGCTGGGGGGGTTAATCAACTGAACCTCCCACTGCAGAGCCAAATATCTGCGGTTGTTATCATCTCTGTCTCGACTAAACTCCTGTTTTTCCTGCACCAGTTTACGACATTGTGAAGAACTTCACAGCAGACTACGACAAGGCTTTGATATTCAACAAGGTTCACCACGAGCTCAACCAGTTCTGCAGTGTTCACTCTCTGCAGGAGGTCTACATCGGCCTGTTCGGTGCGTGGTTCTGACTTCATGCTTGTTTCTAACACCGCGATTATTGCTGGTGACTTGTACTCCTTTCACAGTGAAATTCTCACGTCGAAGCGGGTTTTTCTAACCAGGATCGACCCGCCTTTGCTCGGCGTTAGGGCGCTTTCAAGCTGCCAGCAGTCGCGAGTCTGAGGCCGTTGTGAGGACTGCGTGCCTGTGTTTTTGTCTCTCGTTGTCATCACACTGAAGTGTCGAACATGGAAGTAAACAAAGACCGCGGCTATCAACATGCGTCTGCTAAAAATGAATAAGGAGGCAGCGTTTCTCCGTGCAGAGACCGTCTGACATATGATCAAACCCCTGGATCTCTGTCACATTATCCTCCGTGGTGCCGCAGTGGGGACTAGCTATTCACCGGAGTGTACTGACACTCACAGCCCGGGGAAACACCGCCACCCACCCGGGGGCAGCCAGATCACGAGAGAACCGAGCCACTAAACTCCCAGGTCGCTTGGAGGGTCGGTGGACGCCGGTCGAAATGCCGTGACAACGCTTTCACAGTGCAGAAAACACCCACATTCTCCCGGGACAACGTGGGTTTTTCGTGCAGTGTGAAAAGGGCTTTAGGTTCTTTATTAACTGTAGGAGTTAGATTGTCAACATTCATGCTGTTAATCAGTGGTACCTGTTGCGTTTGTGCAGGTGTTTTCCTGTTGGCTGTTAAATAAGCGCAGATGTGGGAATGTTAGGACCTGCCGGGCCAACCGCAGGCCTCGCAGGCATGTTTACTACTGACACACTGTACACACGTGTTATCATTATCATCTGAGGAAATATGCTGGGAAAGTGTGTATTTACAACGAGCCAAATCAAAGTTCCACCAGAAACAGAAGAGGTTGAGGAAAGAGACTATTTAAAATGCTCAAGGTTGAACTTTTTGGGTCAAGTATTCCCAGTGTGGCCTCCACGACTCCGCTCTGCAAAAGTGCGTTCCAACGTCCGGCAGTTAGACGGACCCTCCAGGATTTTGCGATTTGCAACATCAACGCAAATTCAACCGATCCCCGCAAATTCAGTGCGGTGTTGCAATTTTAACCAATCACCGCAACTTTGACCAATCATTGCCGTCGTCTCGAGCTACCTTCCATCTTACTTCCGTGTATACGTTTAAGAGAAGCAGCATGTGGGAGTCCAATGTTTCATACTTGCCGACCAAAATAACAGCAAAGGATCACGAAAAGCGTTGCAGCGATGCGTACGCGAGGGCTGCTGCGTCACTCTGATGTTTACGTGTTGCTGAGCAGTTTCTGAGCTTCCATAGTAGCCAAATATCTACTTCTAGGGTTTCCAACTCGCAGTGACGCGAGCGCGTCACTCAACCCCAACGCAGAGCTATGATGCGGAGCAGCCCTGCAGAGATGCCATGCAGAGGGATAAACTGGACTTTAGGCTTCATGACATGGCACAGTAGCAGAACATTTTATAGGCAGCTTCATGTAGAGCTGTGAGCTTCTTTGCATTTTTGTAGTACTGGTAATCTTTTATTTGCCATGTTGATAAGGTTATTTATAGGACCATTTCTCAATGTTTTTGTTCTTTTAATTTTTTTTTTTCAGTAATAACTTAACAACAAGTAACAACAAGTTATCACAACTTTCACTTCCTCCTGCAATGTAATCACAACAAAAACCTTAAAAAACACCACAATGTTTGTCACAATTTTTTGGAAAAGCTCCGGCAACATCGGGCATTTTAGGCCACAACAATCTCAAAAAAGGCCTGCGAAATCCTGGAGGGACTGGTTAGGGCTGTTCAATACTGAATTTTAAGCATGGGTTTGATCTCACATCCTAACAATCACCAAAAATCATTCACGGAAAAAAGTGATTATTTTGTATATTTGCACGCGAACGCCTGATTGCGTTGAAGTCCCGTTTGTGGTACTTGAGTTTATTGTGTCATAGTTATTTTAACAATTTCACAATTCAAGGTGCTAGGTGATATATAATGGAGCAGCCCTCCATGCAGTCCTGCTGGACTCCTTCAAACACTGCTTTTCTCTGTTATTTTGGCTCTGTCAGCTTTACAAAATATGCCGTTTTCGTAAATTCATCCGTTCATCTGCGTCTCACTGGCACGTCTCCCCGCAGACCAAATCGATGAGAACCTGAAGCTGACATTACAGGAGGACCTCACCAACATGGCGCCAGGCCTCATCATACAGGTACACTCACAGCAGCAGCACTCACACACAAATCTGCAGGCACCTCTCACTCCTGCGCTGCTAAGAAATGCATTTCTCTTTCTTCTTCATCATTTTGTGAAGCTTTGATGAAACCGCAAATGTTGTGACAATACACCAGAAACCATAATAGCCTTTAACATGTACGAGTAGCATCCAGTGTTCACTAATGTTTCTAGTTTCTTCTTTGTGTATTTAACTGTTAATAGTGCCTTTAAAAAAAAAACGTTCTCAATCGTCCCTCAGGATGAAAATATCCCCTCCCTAAAAACTGCTGTAAAAATTACATGTATTTAAAAAAAATCGGCTTTGAATGAGTTAATCTGTTTCAATCAACTTCAGCCTGAAACATATATATCAAATATTAACTGTTTGGGGGGAGTTTAACCCTCTAAATGCTGTTTTTTATGTAACTCCACAGTATTTTCATTCAAAAAATTGCAAAAACTCAAATAATTCCCATAGAATGCAATTGATGGAGGATTTAATCATTATTAGTATTATTTTTAGAGCCTCAGATGGGTCAACAATTAGCAGTATCAATGAATGGCCTAAAAATAAAAAGTAGTCTGGACAAAAAACGTCCACAGGAACTCTTAAGGGTTAAATCCTGTTTTCTCGGATGATGCAGCACCTCTGTGAAATCCAAACCTTCACTTCTTCCACTAAAGAGGTTTTTTAGTGCAAACACAGATTTGGCTCCAGCCAATGAGGACCCCCTTAATTCTTAGCAGCTGGTCCCTTGAAGACAGTGAAAAACTGTGTTCTTCTCTGCTGGCGACGGCAGAGGCCTGAGCTCTGCACCCCCGTAGTTTTTATGAACGTGAGACAACTCTGAGTTGGATTGAATCTGCAGCTGCGGTGAAGTCCTTGAAACGGATTACCTTTAAAGATAGTAGGGCTGCTCGATTATGGCATGTATAAAAATTTAAATTGATTACATTTAGTATTGGATATACTTGAACTTTAAATAAAATGAAACCGAAAAACAAATAAAACAAAGTGTGAAAAAAGATTAATAAGGCTCTCTTTCTGTCATTTTTAACCCCTCAAACCTTCTCCAGAACCCCCTCACTTCCTCCAGAACCTCTAAAACCTTCTCCAGAATCTCTAAAACTTCCCCCAGAACCTTTAAAACCGTCTCCAGAACCCCCAAGTATCCTCCCAAACCTCTAAAACCTTCTCCAGAACCTCTAAAATGTCCTCCAGAACCTCAAAAACTTTCTCCAGACCCTCTAAAACTTCCTCTTGAACATGTCAAACTTTCTCCAGGACCTGACACAATAATCATTTTAACTCGATTGTATTGGCCTTTATAATTGTTGGAAGCCTAAATTGTGATGGAAATTTAAATTAGATTTGTTTCCCAGCTCTAAAAGATAGCAGATTTTTTTCCTTTTACATTTCAAAGGGAGAAAAACGGATGTATCTACCAAAAGTGCAGACACTCCATGAATGTGAACCTCTTTTGGAGGGAAGTATGGAGCCTATAAATAGTTGTGAGCTGAACGTCAAACCTAAACATTGGTCGTGTTCACGGCTGGCCTCTCCAGCAGCGTCTCAGCGGGGGCATCATGTTTACGTGGAGATGTTAAATAAGGGCCAAGATTATGACTGACTTTAGAAGGAGCTGATTTGCTGCCCCTCTTCACCCAAACACAGTCTCAGATTCTCCCCCGGGTTTAAGTACTCTGGCCTTGAGCTTCCTGTGGATCATCAGAAACACTTGGAATAACAATCACCGTGTTCCAGCTAAGACGTTCCGCTGGACAGTGTTTTTTGCCTCCCCCTTCTTGTTACCGTCAATGCTGCAACATTGTTTTGAAAATAAGTAGTGAAATTAGTTTTTAATCTTGCTAGTTCCTGTCTGATTGTGTGTGTGTGCGTGTGTGTGTGTCTGACAGGCGGTGCGTGTGACAAAACCCAACATCCCCGAGAGCATTCGCAGAAACTACGAGCTCATGTAAGTTCTCGACAGACCCCCCCTCAACACCCCACATTGTATATATAAGCCTGCATTGTGTGTTTTATTTCCCCTCCCCAATGGTGGATTTTGATATTCTTCCAAAAAAAATACTGCTGCTGCCAAGAATCCAGGAGAGGGAGGAGGAGCTGGTACATGTCGTGTCTGTGAAGAAAGTCCATTTGTTCTGTTTGGTCCCCCTTTTCTATTCTATACTGCGTGTTTGTAGTTGCCGCCATCATCCCTGCTGTTTATTGGAACGCATAAAATGTAACTGCTGACATGTGCGAGGTGACGTCACTTTCAGTAAAAGGAGTCGAGCCGCGCAGAAACCGCAGCGGCAGCCGGACGAGCGGAGTAGATCTTCGCCAATCCGCAGGCGCATTTTTTTCATTCGCTTCTGAAAATGAAAAAAGTGAATAGAAAGTGAATTGTGTTGCTGAGTCAGTGTTGTTGGAGCTGGTGGGACTGGCATAGCGTTGGACACTGGTTTCCCAGATACTGGTTTCCCGGACACTGGTTTCCCAGTAGTTTAGATGGGATGTGTGCAGAGTATTAAGTCCTATTCCTTCTTCCAGAAGAACCACACAAGCCCCTTAAAGTCCCACTGCCTCGATTATGCATTTGTTGTTCTTTTTAATCTGAGAGCAAATGCAGATCTCTACAGGCTCCAGGCCTCTTTAGGAACTTTGAGTCACAGCCATCACTACAGGGAAGCAGAGATGTGTATCTGAAGCTCCTTTCCCGTAATAAAATAGTTTAGTCTGATCAGCATTTCAACTGAGGTGTTTGTGATGCTCTGCATGCGACCTGGGTTCTAGTCGTCTTCTGCTCTTGATATCGTAGTAGTAGTGTTTGTCTTCCTCTTCCTTTTGTTATTCAACAAATCATCATTGCAGTCGGTCTCTACATGTTGAAATAGTGTCTTTTCTTCACAGAAGCATATTAAATCCCGTTTAAACACATGTGGGAACAGCAGCCATTGTTTAATTGCCGTGTTCCAGCACGCTTCATCAATTTGATGACATACCTGAGGGAAACACCCAGACCTGTCATGCTGGGTTATATGGGTTTTCTTTCATTTACAATTTAAAAACCCTGTTAACAATTGTTGGGAAAGCGGTATAAGAGTTCCTATGTACTGCAATCTAAGTGTTTGAAGGCTACAATCACACAAGTTTAATTTGATGCATGTGAAACTCACATTTCATAGCTGCTTATTTAGATTAGATATCGTTTTTGATTATTAGGTTTTCAAATAATAAAGTATGTGAAACTCCCCCCATTACACTGCAGTATATTCTGTAGATAATGATGAGACTAGGAATCCAACCATTGTTAAAGCATGATAATGAGGACAGATTGTGACTAAAAACATGATGCGAACTCAGGTTTTTGTGATGACCGTGCACCAGCATCGTCTGTATATGAAAACATCCATTGCGTTCTAAGTGGTTTGGTTATGGTCCTCCAAGGTCACAGGGTCGCCTCTGGTTCCTGGTAATGTGATTTTCTCCGAAGCGATCTGAGTTTTACTGATGTGTTGCTCACACACCATTAAAGTCCCGAGTGTTTATATTACTCTGGACGTGTGTGTGGGGGTAAAACTTAAGCTTTGTAGCTGGAAGTCTTTAGATGGCATATTGGAGAGAGAAGCATTTTGTTTTGTAATTGGACCCTTTGGGTCCATGCCGTTTGTTTGATGGGAATTTAAATCAATCCTGATCAAACCCATGTAGATCTGATGAAGCACATTCACTAACCTTAAAGGGATAGGCTGGATTTGTTTACATGAAGTTGTATGACATCTTCACCATCAGTCTTGAGCATCAGCAGTGACTTTTCCCCCACTGTGTCCTGTGAGGGGAGCTCCGGCCCAGTCTCGTAGTTGCAGAAAGTAGTTCCACTTAGTTGCTGAGGTCACATAGATAAACACATTGCCCTGTGCCCAGTCCGTCACTGCCATGTCCATTTTAGCAAGATAGCAGTGAAACAGACTGTTTTTTTGTTGCTAAAGCCCAGATAATGGCAAACCTGCACCATTATTTATATTTACTTGTCTAATTATGTATTTATTACTCTCTAGTTCTCACGTTAGCTCTCTCATCTCGCAGCCGTGGCCATCCGAGCATGTAAACACAGTGAAACAGCTGATGGAAAGGTGCGCATTTGCTAACAGGCAGCAGTGCGCAGTAATACGAATGGAGGGAAAATATTGCCTGATGATGGCAAGGTCTGACTTTTTCAGGGCCATAATTCCTGATGCAAATGGATTACTCTTTTGAGTGCGTTTTGTTTTTTGGAGCACATAACTCCATCCGTGTGACTCCAACAACTAGCTGGAACTACTTTCTGCAACACACTCACAGGAGCTCCAGGACTCCACTCACAGGACACAGTGGGGGGAAAGTCACTGCTGATGCTTAACACTGATGGTGTGATTCTCATACAACTTCATGTCAAAAAATGCAAACTATCCCTTTAAAGTAGACTGCGGTGATCTTTTTAACCAAAAAAACCTTAGCTCTGTGTTCTCGGTGTTCTGTAATTCTTCAAGGTGCCCGAAAATAATTGATGCCAGAGGTCAGACAGTCGAGTCCTCAAAGTATTGAAATCCCAATGTTACGATGCAGTCAACCATCAATGATAACAATGACCCAGTGAAGGTCCAGCTGGTTTATCTGGTGCAGCATTTTCTGGAAACTTCTATTGTTTGGCTGCGGCTGATGATTGGAAGTCCTCCAGCTCTCGTGTCTTTATCTCCATCCACGTTCAAACAGGAGCTGTGTCAGATCATTGTCGACGGTTGCACCTGCTGATCATCGCCTTGTGATCTCTCTCCCGATCTCCTGCATTATCTTTTACTTATTCATCCATGCTTTTTTACATAGCCAACCCTCGTGCAGTTTAAAGTCGGTCACGGATGTGTGTTGTTTGGCCTTACACAATCCCACCAGGCTAATAATTGGTTTGTTATATAATTTGTTGACTGCAATGGGATGTTAGGCTTTCTTTCTGAGTAATCTCGGCGCAAGTTTGAACAGGCCACCAGTGAAAACAATCCATCCCAAGAAGAGGATAGAGGAAATGTTAGTCAGGCTTGCAGCGTGCAAGTCCACACAGTTCTGGACAGAGATGTCTATCGGGAAAACGAAAGTCAAGCTTAAGAGTGTTTGGTTTGTGTGTGTGTGTGTGTGTTTGATTGCTGAAACCCTGCATGTGTTTGCAGGGAGAGCGAGAAGACCAAGCTGCTGATCTCCCAGCAGACGCAGAAGGTTGTGGAGAAGGAAGCCGAGACGGAGCGGATCAAGGCGGTCATCGGTAAGGACAGGAAAGACGGGAGGCGGGTGCAAGCGGAGTCGAGCTCAGCGGCTCAACGCGGTTTCTTGTCTTGCAGAGGCCGAGAAAGTGGCGCAAGTGGCGGAGATCAAGTTCAGCCAGAAGGTCATGGAGAAGGAGACTGAGAAAAAGATCTCGGAAATCGAAGGTACGAAGGACATCGAGGAAAAGAAAAGGACTCTGTGTTCTTGGGCTCGGGCATGTAGGAGCAGGAAGGAGCAGGAAGGAGCAGGAACGGCATGCACTAATGACAGCAATACCTCCATTGTATTAAAGGGTGCCAATTCTACAGTCTGATGGTTGCTGATAGGCAGCTCATAAAACATCTCACAGCCCCTGGAGATGCTGTGGCGGCGCCTGCCATATTTTGTAATGGGATTCGTTTTGACACCGTCGATCCCTCTTTGGAAATACCTGTGAGAGCAAAGCCGGCAGGGATATGAACTCAGGCTTCGTCATGGTGGAATGATAACGGCACGTGTTGAGTCACTCGTCGCCGTTTTGCAACTTTGTTGAGGTCACAGTGGCAACACATTAAATCAGGTCGCTCACACACCTGTAAGACAGCAGCACCTTCACCTGACACAACTTTTTCACTTCCGATTCAATACCGATATTGCAATATATCGGCCAATTTATTATTAACCAATGGCTTACATACATTTTAACCTTAAACAATATTCTACAATTAAATAATATGACTACAAAATAAATTAGGAGACAGTGAAAAATAACCTCAAAACCTAGAAGTGCTGGAGTGGAGTCTGGAATGGACTGCTTGCATCGGAGTGCTTATATCAGATTTTAGATGCAGGCCAATATAATCCGATCCAATAGCGTCTAAATGGAACAAACTACATTTTGATATCAATGGCTTCTCATTCTCGCTGCTTAAGCTTTGTATGCGTTAGGGCGGGGGTCACCAACACGGTGCCACCAGGTCACCCTCAATGACCATGAGTCACTTTGTTCAACCCACCACTACTTACCAGTGAGCTGCGTCTAAAATATAATTTTATTCTGTTGCTGTTCTTTTTAAATCACACTTGCGTTTATATAGATAGAAACGACAATCTTAAAAAAACACTAAAATAAACTCCTCAAAAAAAGTTCAGAAATGTTATTTCAGTCAATCGTTTTTCCCCTTTAATACCCGTAATGCCAATTGGTGTTGTATTTTATACCGTTGCAAGCCAAATTAGTCACCTTTACAACGAGGTACAACTTGTAAGGATCGCGCACTCTTGGAATGAGCAACACAGCCAAACGTGTGGGTAACGCCCCAAAAATAAATGTGCCGAAATCCCTCAAAGGAGGTTTGGAAACAATGTTTCAGTCAATCATTTCATCCCTTTACCGTTGGAAAGCCTGCTCAGTCAACTTTACATTGAGGTACAACTTGTAAGGAAAAATGTGCCTAAATCGCCTCCAATATTCTCCTGTTAGTTTTGTTTGGAGTTTCAAGTTCTGTCAGGTGTGTGTCAGTCACAGGTGTATGACTGGGGATTTTGGCACATATATTGGTGGGGGGGCGGGGGCGGGGGGCGTTACCCACACGTTTACCTGTGTTGCTCATTCCCTGGACGCCTTGTACCTTGTTGTAAAGGTGACTAATCAGGCTTTCCAATGGTGTAACTACAACTACAACTGGTATAATTAAAGGGGAGAAATGGTTGACTGAAATAACATTTTCACTTTCACTCCTCAACTTTCTTTGATGAGTTTATGTTTATCATTCATGAGGTCTAGTTGACCTCAGACCTATTCTAGTTCAAAGGTCAGAGCAAATTTGTTATTTCAGATTATTTCGCCCTATGAATGACTCCCATGAAGAAGCCCATAGCTTCAAAAAGGTGGTTGACCCCCGTATTAGAGTGATTGTTCCTGCCGATGTGAGCTGTTAGGTTTCATTTGAAAACCTGAAAATGACCCCAAAAAAGTCTATTCGCTCAGCTATGACACAAACCAACTGCACTTACAGCTGTACGTGACAGGTTGGACCGCTGTGGAATTCTTGATTAAGTCAAAAGCAACAAACATACAGTCTTATCATCGTTACCCATAGTATTAAGTTGCTACGCGTTATTATACTTCTGATAGATTTGAATCCAAGTGTCTGACTGGAATTTTGGCTTCGTCCTCGCTGCTGTCATCTTTTCTTTCTCTTTCCATTTCAGGAAAAGGAAAGAAGAAGTGCTGTTGTTATGGGCTGCCATTTTTAACCCTGTACTACAGAAACATGATTTCCACTGATTTTGTTTTGAATTGGTACTTTCCAGTGCATGTTTGTAGATCTAATCATCTCTATCAACTTCCTGCTTTTGACTTGTGAAGACCAGCAGGGTCTTTTTTTCTTCTTCTTCTTCTTTTGTGGTTTTTGGTCTCTCATCAATCAGCCTGACTGCGTTTGTAACTGATTGACAGATCAAGCGTTCGTGGCGCGGCAGAGGGCCAAAGCAGACGCAGAGTTCTACACCTCACAGAGGGCTGCTGAAGCTAACAGGGTAAAGGAGATGGCGCACTCACACACACACACACACACACACACACACACACACACACCTGCCACACACACTCCTCTGCATCCTAAACAATGAGGTCCATTCTGCTCCTCGTCTTTGTAATCCCTTGCAGGTGAAGTTAACACCAGAGTACCTCCAGCTGATGAAGTACAAGGCCGTCGCTGCCAACAGCAAGATCTACTTTGGGAACGACATCCCGCAGATGTTTGTGGACTCCACCGGCGGCTTCGTGAAGGCCTCGGCAGCCGTGGAGTCCATGGCTGAGCACAGCCAGGACGTTGATTAGCTGGCAGGACACCCCGGGGGTGCAGGACTAGCTGCTGGAGGACAGCGACCCGCGGGCCGGCTCGCCCAGAGAGGCTCTGCTGAGCAGGGCCCGTATTTCTCAAGCAACTCAGAATCACAGCTAGAAATTGGAAAAAAAAGACAAAAAAAAAAACGTGGTTCTACCTCAGAAAGGTCTTGATGTATTCAGGAGTCTCTCAGCAAAATGGATCGGCGACACTCTAAACTTTTGATTGGTGAAGATGTACCACGTAGTTCCATGCAACTTTTATCCCCAATGTCAAGAATCGCAAACCCATCAGCACCATAAAAACTGCAGATGCTCATCCATTTTGAATTTGTTTTTTTGCGTTCCCGTGGAGTGTCTTTCTGTTCGGTGCAGAAATTCTTGAGTTGGATCTGTCTCAGGACTTGCCTTGGTGATGTCATCAAAAGACCAAGGTTACACATGGTCCAACTTCCACCCGGTTTGGGGCTCCAGGGGTTACATCTGGTTTGGGGATCCATGTAGATTCATGATATTAAATTTGATTTATATCTGCCAACTGAGCTGCACGTTTACTACTGACAAAGGCTCTATTTATGAAGTAATCACCTGAATTTGGATGATTTCCCCCCCAAAATACCGCGCCTTTCCCAAAGTCCAATAAGGAAATCCACCAGTTTTACCCGTGTTGTCCCTTTCTTTTAGATTTAACGTGCATTTTTGGTACAACATTTGGAGAAAGAACGCCGGACAAACGTAACTCTTTACACCAATTACGCCAATTCCTACATTTCTGCGAGTCCCTCACAGGCAGTGAGAGTAAGAAGACGGTAAACGTGGGCCACATTTCTGACTCTGAGCTGCTTGAAAGCTGCGGGCGTCTGCCAACCAAACGTGAATAATGAATGTAACTGTTGGCTGTCAGGTTAAATATCATCACTTTTTTTTGGGGGGGGTGGGGGTTTGTTTCGTGTGTTTCGAGCACAGGAGACCTTTTCTGTCCATTTGTGCAGCTCTTAACGGGCACTCGGTGCCGTGCACGAATGTAGCACTTAGTCTCTGGCACTGTCGTAGAGGTTGCTTGGAGGTGAAGGATGTCCCGGTGGGCTGTCGGAGGGGGTTTGTCCCCAGTGGACAGCAGTGAGATCTTCAGGTGCTGTCGTGGAAGAAAAATATTTGTTGGATAATTTGGGGGGGTTTCTTGTGCCTGTGAGCAGGTCTAAAGAGGAACTGGGTGTAGAAATTGTAATATAGAGACTGACTGAATCATAGAGCAGGTTGACCTGAGCTCTGCTGAGGGACTCACTTGTGTAAAATTATCTGTAGGAGTCTTTGGGGTTTGTTTTTTTGTTTTTTAACCAAGTGTAGAAATCTTGACAGGACCAAAAACCAACGTGTGTGTGTGTATGTTTTTGATGATTAAAATACCCACAATGCAGATTTAGCGCGAGTTGAAGATTTCATGGTTTGTTGTCCAAAGAACCCATCCATCTCTAAGATCGAACCAAATTTGGTGTGAAGAAATTTTCAAAGGGGTCACGGATAGAAAGCGATCTCATCAAGAGGAAGTGGTTGCATTGTAGAATCAAACACACGCCATCTGACACCACTGACACGGTCATCTGACGGCCCCTTCCTGTCTTTGTACCAATGGCGGCAATGATGCTGGTCCGAGTCAGACTTCAAAGTGACTTTGTTTTTCTTACTGTTTTGTGTTTGGGGTGTTGGGTTTTTTTTGTTATTTTTTAGATAAATGCAGACTCAATGTCAGATTTTTATAATGATTTTTTTCCCCACTGATTTCAGCTGTGGGTGTGCAATCGAGGTATTGTCAGTAGACAATGAAGCACTGTAGGCCGTCCTGGCAGCAGCGTTATGATCTTGTATTTACAATCAAATGTGCAGTATGTACTGTTTCTAATGAATTAAAGTGTGTTTCAAACACAATGCATGCAAACTCTTTAATCCCAAGTCTGTTTAAAATGTTGAATTTCTCCATGAATATTGGCTACTCTATCCCCATGATGAGGGAAAGAAATCTAAATGCACTGTAGAGGCACACATGCTCTACCTGCTTGAATTTTACAGTAGTACAGTAGTAAGTACAGTACTTAACCTTGTGGTCTTGTTCTTGCGTTTGGCCATGTTCAAATATTTGGGTTCGAATAGGAGTAACCCAGGGGGAATATTTGGGTTTTTAATCAAATATATTAGCATATTCCGGTTATTAGTGTTTACATGGCCGTGCGCAGCCGGGTTATTGCTAATATTCCAGTTAGAAAAGGCTTATTTGACTGCATGTTGCGCAGCCACTTTCAAACACTCTCCTCAAACTGCACGTGGACTTCAGCTTTATTTGCACAGGCGGAGCAAGAGTATTTGTATGACATGCTTTGTACACAAGGAAGTTGAAAGGCAAATATAAAGTATATGAACAAATAATAAAAGAATAATAAATGGCATACTTTGAATTGGGATAAAGCTGCGTTTCGAGAGGAGAATAAACAATGGAACTGACTGAGCCCACAGCTTCAGCAGACCTCAGGTACTGTGTGTCAGGAAGTTTGCTCCAAATATGAGCAGCGATGTAACGGAACACCGTGTCACGTTGTCGGTTTCTGGCAGACCGGTTCCAGATGAGCTGTGGGTGTTTGGATGCTTCATCGGGGGAAGGAGAGCTTCGTAGAAATCTGTGCTTTGACTCACGGGAAGCCACTGTGAAGCACCAAACCAGCACACACTCCTCCTGCACAGCAGCATCAACATCTCCTGAATTCTCTTTGACTGGGGAAACCCAGGATTGATGCTGGTATTCTGCTGTGTCGATGTGTCACGACATCTACGTCATAGCTTCTCTGTGACATCATTTGATGGCTGAGTCATTGGCTAGAGCTTGTGAAAATATCTTATACAACATTTGGGGATTTTTCTGAGGAGATTAGCTGTGTTTCTGTGGAAGTGCACCCCGCCTCGACCACGTGGAATGGTGATGATGTCTGCTTTCATAATAGTTTGACACTTGACCTCTCGGAGACACACAGAGGACACACCGACCACGTGGACGGAGTGGGACAACTTGGATTTTACTGTGTTCTTCGTGAAGGATGAAAGTGGAAAGAAAAGAATGAAAACTAAGACAGAAAGTTTCTTTGAATTTTCTGACACCAGGGTTTAAAATTGTAGTTTTTCTGATCTAGGTGAATATAAATGTGTTGCATCACACAGAAAACTTTCATTTCCCCCCTTGATAGAGATGTTTAACTCCCCCGCCAATTAGTTACAGTGTGTGTGTGTGTGTGTGTGTATGTGCTGAGTCATGACGATGTGAAAAAAGGTAGGAGCGCAGTGTGTGTGCGGCCCCTCCCCTCCCACCACCGTGCAGTGAAGAGGGGGAGCAACTCTCAGGAACCAGGAGCTGAGGAGACCAGAGACTGCAGAGACCCTCCATCTCCTCCCGATAGACCCCTCGGATGCTTCTCTCAGAGGAGTCTTTGTGAGAAACCGTCTGATCTTTTGCGCTGTAACAAGAGATACTTTTTTTGGAGGAGGGGGGTGTGTCGGGTTTGGGGGGGCGCGAATCCGAGTCTTTCCCGTGAACGCACCCATGCGCTCCACGATGTAGACGCGCCGCTGCGATGAACCAGAGCTCCAGCGCACTGAGCTCCACGCAGGGGGCCGCGGCTCCGCTCGTCCTGCAGGGCCTCTGGTGGTCGCTGCGCTCCGGCCAGGAGGGGGTCCTGCGCTCCCCGTACCTGCCCGCCTGCTCCGCCTTCCTCACGCACCTCCTCTTCTGCGCGCCCTTCGCGGCGCTGGACGCGCTGGCCGCCGTCAGTCCGCGCGTCCGCTCCTGGAGGATCGCGGCGGGTTCGGGTCCGCCGCCGAGCCGCGCCGCCTGGTCCCGGTGCCTGCGGAGGGTCCTGCTCCGGTACCTGGCGGCGGTGCTGCCCGCCACCGCGCTGCTGCAGAGCCTGCGCCGCTGCGCGCTGCCGGAGAGGGCGCCCACCGTCAGCCAGATGTGCGCAGAGGTGCTGGCGTGCTTTCTGCTCTTTGACGCGCTCTTCTTCGCGTGGCACTACTCCATGCACAGGTGAGCGTGAGTGTGTGTGTGTGGTGTGCCTGCAGCCCTAATCTGGATTGGTACCCAAAACCTGCCGATGAGTATTCAGGGACATGTCTGCGTAAAACGGATTTAAATCCCCTGAAATCCGTAATTCTGCAACACTGCATGTTTTAACTTCATCGTCTAATCCGTGACTCTCGATGAGAACAAATGTGCGTTCAATCACGAGTCCGGTTGTTGTTTCAGAATGAGTGTGTGGCAGAAAGCTGCTCGCTGCTTCCAGCTGGATGCGATCACAGCTTCGGGACGATCTGATACCAAATGAAACCCAGATGGCAACACATCACAGAGCGCAGGGTGCTCTGTTTCCCCACAACACCCAGAAATGTCATTAATTCGTTGATTAAAGAACCATCCAGCCAGAGGGATCCGGTATCAAACACTGTGCTTCTCTCAGACCGAAAAGATGCTTCACAAATCCTCACTTTCGCTTTCATCCCAAACAACTCATTGAAATTGTTGACCTTTAAATTTGGACTTTCTGGGAACTTGAACTACTGGAGAAGAAGAGCCAAGATCCGCCCCCCTCATTTCTTCGCGCTGACTCACTGGTGGGGTCTCACACTGTGGTCTCACTAACAGGATGAGTTACAGGGAGCTTTTACTCACCTTCATTCATGCTCCTCAGAGGATGATGGAGCAACCTCTCTGTCGTCTGAGCGTCTCCTCGGTTTTTGCAGCTCTGTTAGGATGTGATTAGTAACAATTGGCATGTTGGCTTCGGATGATGACAATCCATTATGTTTCTCTTAGCATCAGCCGGGTCGCTGCACATCAGCCTCAGTGAGCAAAGACTCCGGCCCACAATCACAGCAACACATGATCATGTTGGCGAGAAACCAATAATTGACATCATTTCCCAGAAGCTCCTGCAACACCAGCACAATAAGCTGCCCTCCAGACAGCTTGGAACTCGGGTTTCTCAGACCTCAATAAGGGTATTGTAACGCCACTTGAAGTCAGAGCTTTTGACTGGAAACTATG
>CAESWR010000276.1:439762-457209 GCA_903171835.1 Mullus surmuletus | reverse complement strand
AAAAAAAAATTCTCTCTGAAGACAGTGACGAAATAGACACAATCACACATTGTATACACATGCATACATCGACAGATGGCGTGTCAGGGAACACACCTGCACACTCGCACTGACTTTCCAATGCATTTCCCCTTTAAGTTCCCCCAACCCCATAAAAGCGTGGCTACACTGACCCTTTCCATTCGAAAAGGTTTCAATTTGACAAAAAAAGGAGAAAAAATAAAACAAAAGCAGCATTCCATACTCAAAGACTAATATCTATTTTTCTGTTTTTCTGATTTTATTTTTTTATTTTTTTGGTGTATTATCTTCATGCTTGGACTGAGATTCACAAATGGTGGATGCAAGCGCACAAGGTTTCCCGGGCGCAGTGTTGCTACGCTGCAGGGCTGAGGGCGTGTACATTCGAAAATAAGCTGCAATCCTCAACCCTGCGTCCCCGACAACCGCGGAGCTCAAACCTCGGGGATTCTGTTTTAGGCTCCTGAATGCAGCACCGCCGGAGAAACCGCAGCCCCCTCACACTCGCCACCGGCGCGCCTCACTTTTGTATTTTTTAAATCAACATTTTCTTAATTATTCCGATTTTTTTGTCTTATTATTTCCCCCTCACTACAAAGGGCCAGATGGCATTGAAACGGCTAAAAATGATCATCAACCACAAAGAAAACGTTACATTTTCTCGGCGCACTGTGCCAAATTCTGAACAGACACAAAGCCTTGAGGCACAAGAGACATTTCTAAATATTCTATGGATTGACTAGTCTGTGCAAACAAACTACACATGGGAAACTCTCAATAAACCTCACAAGAAGAACAAAGGCTAAGACTGATTAAATATATATTTATATTCATCTATATATTTAGTATATCTAATAAATACTTCTTCTGATAGACATAGAGATCTTTCTGTAAACTATTTACATTAAAAGATGGACTTTTCTTTTCTCCAGAAACAATAAAACAGCTATGAAGGCAAGGCGAAGGAGAGAAAACTTTGTGGTTTGAACATTTTGGTGTCTTTCAGGTGTGAACCCAGAGGAAGATTCAGGTCCTTTCTCTGTGCGTCCCCACAGAAAAGTTAATGCCAGACATTCTGTTTCGGGGCGACCCGGCTCGTCTCAGACTGAACTCTCCTTTCATAAATAATTTGGCAGGAAAAGCCACTCACAAAAGAAAAATAACGCTCTCAGCCTCACCTGCCTGTCCTTTCTAACATAGTGGAATGTGCTCCAGTCTCTTGACTGCTCTCAGTGGATTTGACTCTTCCCTTCCAGATAATACCTGGTGAACGGGGCAGTGAAGTAGTGTACAAAAATGTACCAGCACCTGCCAAAATATACCAGCATTCGGCCTGGTGGCTGGTATTAGAAGTCCTCCAAACCTGCTCGTGACCCCTGTCGTCGCCAGGCTCAGACATGACATACACACACATGATAAAAAGATGCTGTAAAAACGCCACAGTCATCAGAGAGAGGCAGAAAACATCAACCCCACAAAAACCCTCCCCATAGGTAGTCCCCCCGGCCCCTTCACAATCTCATGCTGCACAATTTTTTATTTTCATTGTTTTTGTGTGAGTTTTACCTTTCAACGGCAGGTGTCGACATAAAATGACAGGGTAGTTAAGAGCCTGCCCAACAATGCCTGGTTGCTGGGGGTCATATTGCTGTCGGGCCCCCCCGACACTTCAACACCACACACACACAGTCTAGTTTAGTGTCTCTAAACTTCATTGCACTGCACTGCACTGCACAGGCAGGCCAGTGATGTGTTGGACACACACTCGCAATGTGATTGGAGACTGCAACAGCTGTAGTCGGGCGGGAAGGTTTCAAGAGACAAGTTTGAAAAATATGACACAGTTTTGATTACAAAAGCAACTTTTGGTGCAAAATATTACACACAGTTGTTTGACTGCTGAGCAGTGCAGGGGTAAAAGCCCCGACGTCTGTGTTGCACCTTTACAAGGGGTCTCTCATTTGACAGCTTGGAGCGATGACGGGCGGTGTGTGTGTGTGTGTCTGTGTGTGTTTGTGTGTATGTGTATGCGGGGTGTGGGTGAAATCTCATGAGTACTTCCCATGGCTCTTGAGGCATAGAAAAAGAGGCAGTGGGATATTGTGTGGTAACATTCTCTGGCTGAACATTGTGTATCGGATGGATAGAGGGACAGGTGAGGGAAGGGGGTGGGGGCTGTCTTTAAAATCCCGCTCGTTTGATTGGTGCAGAGCAGAGCGGGCAACACCCTAAAGACTGACTGCTGCTGCTGCTGGGCTGGACATGAGCCGGTGTTTTCGGAGGTGTTGCAGTCAGAATGAATTTTAGCATGGGGAACAGGAAGTCCACAGAGGCCCGGCTGGAGGAGAGCCCTCAGATTTTTGTCAGACCACCTTAAGAAGGGAGGGGTGGGGGGGGGGGGGGCTGTCCAAACAGGACCAAGGTGCTGAGACCTTGGGACGGGCTTGGAGGAGGTGGGAGGCAGGTGAGTGAGCGGTGCTGTCTTATAGGCTGCAGCCCAGCTGCTTGGCCATCTCCTGAGTGTCCTGCAGGCGCTGCAGGCTGGCGCTGGAGTAGCCTTCGTCACTATAGCTGCTGCGCAGGCTGCCACGCTCGTCCCCTGAGTCGCTCACGCTGCTGGTGCTCCACTCCAGGTCACCCAGCAGGTAGTCTGTCCCCTCCACATCCACATCCAGGTCCTCTGTTGGCACCAGAGTGGACACAAACAAAGATGTTTCGATGAAAGTCTTTGATATTACTTTTGTTTGAGCATTATCTGATACTGTTACTGTTACTTCAAACTAAAATCAGTCCTGTTGGTGTTTTATCAGCCAAAGGCATTAGGAAGTATGCAGGGGCTCAGAAAAATGTTGCACACTCCAACGCATTTTTTCTGATATCGTGCTCATGATATAGAATTTTTGCCTGCGTAATTAAAAAAAAAGGGGGTTTTCTGGAAACTGTGAAATGGTGTAGTTAACACAATGCTGTTCAATACACAACTACATAATATGGTTACAATTCGTTGAAAACTGATATTTAAGTAAAGTTTAGAAACTGTCTAACATCGCCGGTATCTTTTTTCTGTCTTTGTATCTCTTCTGTCTACAAATCTGCCTCTGATCCTGACCACAATAATAAAAAAAACCTCCTCTCTTTGCGGTTGGAGTTAAATAGTCCCCCCTGTGGCTTTCTCTTTAGAATTTAGCATAATTGGATTTTAAGTACTGCTCTTGACAAGATGATGAATGACTGGAGTTCTTTGATATCACTATAACATTTCCAGTCTCTGAGTAATTACTTCAATTATTCATAATTACACAAGGGAATTCAAATGACCACAAAGAAATGTTTGGCTGCCTTCTTTCTATGTGATCTACCAGGTTTTGGGGAAAAGTATGGGTGTGTGTGTGTGTGTGTCGCTCAGCTGACCTTGGTCGGATTCGGATTTCTCGGAGGACACAGTGGACCCGGTGCTGTCCATGCGGGTCCTCTCCACCCCCAGCTGCTCGAGACGCCTCCTCAGGTGTCTCCGCTCTCGCTGTAGCTGCTCCAAAGTGTGCTGAGCTCTCCTGTCGCTCTCCTCCAACCTCTGCAGGGCACAAAAAAATGAAAGAAAATGAAGCCGTAACACTGGGGGGAAAAACAACCAACACCTCAACGATGCGGCAAAGTCAGTAAATTGCCTTTTTTACACGAATTAGACACACACACACACCTTGATGTGATCTTTGGCCTTCATCAGCAGGCTGAGGGTGGTGTGCCTGTTGGCGTCGGGTCCCAAAGGAACGAGGGATTTCAAGCGCTCTAGACACAGTCGTAGATGTGCCCGTCTGCAGAGAGAGGAATCGACAGACTTTTTCGTCAAACACACTCATCAATGGCTCCGTCCACATGCAGTCAAATAAGCCTTTTCCAACCGGGATATTAGCAATAACCCGGAATAACAGGAATATGCTCATATTCCGGTTTTTAAAAAACTGAATATTCCCCTTGGGCTACTCCTTTTCTAACCTGAATATTTGATCGTGTATACGCCGATCCGGATATCCGCATCAAAAGGAACATGAATTTGTGTTCTGTGCCTGTTCAATTCTTAAGGAATCTCGGTCTGTTATGGCCAAACACAAAAACAACACCACGCCACACCTTTGGAGTGAGAATCACTTCGGAGGTGTGATGAAAGACACAAACATCCTGGCATTTGGAGACATTAGAAAGGAGTGGGATTGACAGATCCACAAAAAGGGGAGCGGAAAGTTAAGCCAAGCAGGGTCCTGATCAAACCAGCGGGGTCTTAAGTAACTTTTAACCCCAAGCTTTCACCTGCACCTCACTGCCTTCACCAGAGGAGAATATCTGCTCAGTTGCCATCACACGAGCCCCTGATTATCTTTGATTACTTTGATGGCAACTGATTGTCAACTGCTGATGAAGGTCACAAGGTCAAAGTGGAAAGCTCAGGAAAATCAAGAGCATGAAAAAGCTTCCTGTTGTCGCTGCCGTCCTTATCTGATATCCCTTTTTAGCGTTTGGGTGCAAATCAATAAAACATTTGCATTCAACGGCGTAAATTAGATTTGTAAGGAAAAGGTCATGGAAGGTTCAAGATCTCATTTTGATTTATCTATATCTGTATCTTCCCAGGAGCTCCAGAAAAACACCAATGAAAAGGCTTAGATTGAGACCCTGATTGTGATTCACTATCTGAGGGGAGAGCATAGATATATAC
The DNA here is from genome assembly GCA_903171835.1 of Mullus surmuletus. Taxonomy (NCBI): domain Eukaryota; kingdom Metazoa; phylum Chordata; class Actinopteri; order Syngnathiformes; family Mullidae; genus Mullus; species Mullus surmuletus. The sequence goes on along the minus strand of CAESWR010000276.1, from coordinate 452,477 downwards.
ACCTAGATGCTGCATCTAAGAAGATTTTCTTTGACTTGAGCAGACATAGAGTCTATAGATATAAAGTGCATGGCTCTGCTTTCCATGATCAAAGGCGGCAGCACTGACACCGCAGTGACCAATCAGGTGTCTCTGCAGGGCTTTAGGATAAGAAACATGTACTTTCAAACTCTTTGGTTTGAGGAGGTCTTTCAGTATGCTTTTCTAACAGGGTACTCATGCCTTAAAGGGACAGTTCACCACAACTCTGCAACAGTCAACTCTGCAGACAGAACATCGGGTGAATTGTTTAATTTACATAGATACTAAGGCTTAATCCTTCTATCTTAAGTATGTCTGCATAGTCTCATGGGCATATCAGCACACACTGATTACTTGTGCATTGTATGGATTTATTATGTACTTTTTTGAGTTTGAATCATAGTCCTTGTACAGTTTCATGGACAACTGTAAACCTGGAAAACTCATTGGCGTCTCCCTTTAACGGAATAACCCTGTCAATGCAACAGATGTGTAAAGATGTGTGAAAAATTAAGGTCCTTGGCAGTGACCAGCATACAATAGCTGTCTCTAAAGGAGAGAAGAAAGACGGCAAATATTTTAGTGAAGGACATGAGCTCGGTATCTGTTTGAGATCAGCTGAGACATATGCTCAGACCTGAACTCATTATTCGTGTCGTCTGTCCTGCACTGTCCTCATCCCCCTCACATTTGCATTCCTCGTTTCCTCCTGCACGGTTGCCTGCACCTCTAAGCTGCCAGTCTTGGCAGCTGTCGGGGTTTGGTGGGCGTTTGTGACCACTTGACCCTCATGTTACGCAACACACACCTCCATCCCCGGCCTCGGCAGAGTGTGTACGTGTCTGCGTGCCTGTGTGGGTGTGCGGACGTCAGACTTTTCCAGAGAGTTGAATGTGAATGTGTCCCCCCCCCCTCCCTCCCTGCAGCTGAGGGGTGTTCATTTACTGTCTGCTGCAGGTGATCCTGGAGTGAGCGTCACTGATGGAACACGGTGTATTCAAAGTGGATGCACGCAGAGGGATTTGACTGTGTTTGGTGTATGCACAATTATATTCTTAGCCCTTGCCCTTTAAAAAGAAAAAAAAACACACACTCCGCACTGAAGGCTTCGCACGCACATACAAAGCAGCATTCTGCGGTTGAAGCCAACTGCCTGTTTCTCAGCTTACCCCGGTCCAAAGGGCATGCAGGCTGCCATTACATAACAAGGGAATGCTCTCTGCCGTCTTGCCCCGACATAATGTGGGATCGGCAGGGCTGGCTAATGTTTGTTAAACAACGCCGCCGAGGGTCGGGCTCGGGAAACGGGCCGGACCACATGGTGTCTGCAGGAAGAGACAACACGGCAGGCGTGGCCATATAACACTGAACTATTTCAGCAGAAGGTTATTCTGGTTCAGTTTGCAGTGTGTCAATAGGTGAGTATATACTGTCTGCACTCAACCCGAGGCCAGAACCTACGTTTTTTTGCCCTTATTTCTCACTCTTTGCATCACATGAGCCTGTGAGGGGCCGGTTTGGGGAGTGCCGAGGGGGAGCGGTCGCACTTGACACACTGACACCTGCAAACCCAAAACGGCTTCTTTTTCTGTAGCCTGTGACCTTCTGGAAAAAACTACAAATAGGTGAGCATGGTGCACTGTGCATGTGGGGCGGGCAGTAAATAAATCACTCCGCCGTCCTCACTTTCGCCCTTTGACACCTCGTGGGAGCTTCGCGACACTCCGCACGTCGACAAAAGGAAAGGGCGGTCAGGGTCCGCGATGTCTGACATGGATGTGCGTGCAGACAGTCCGAGGAGACGGAGGTTTGTTCAGAGTGGGACTTTTGATTGCGTGCGTTGGGGGGTGGGGGTGGGGGTGGGGGGGCGCAATGACGGCTCCGTGCAGCTTTGGGCTGTGAATGAAACTGTAATATGATTGGGCCGTGGTCATAATTCTTACTGCTGGTGTGTTACTTCATCTGGTATGAGGTGTCTGCATGCACACACATACACATACACACACACACACACACACACACACACATGCAGAAGGCTAAATTCAAAGCGCAGGCCACAGTGCCATATATTATTCACACTGGCCACTGAGCCACTGGTTTGGATCGACTAGCACAGGCGGGGAGCATCGAGCAGCTCATAAGACAAAAGATTTTTTGTGGGTTTATAACAACAAAAAAAGCGTCTGAATCAGTTAAGTCAAACAGAATAGTATGCTCATGAATCAATAAATTGACGTGCAAAAGATTTGTTTTTGAACACATTTTCGCACAATGTGACACCGTTCAAACGGAGACCAAGTGTCTTCTTCTCACAAAGGCTGCTTTCATCACATAAATTATTTTAATTTTTTTTTTGGGATGAAAGCGACTCCTCTGCTCGCCAGCCGCACAATCTAGCCCGATAATCATCGCTGTCTTTTCATTACGTAACGGATTTACACAATGAGCCGAAGTCAATAGGCATAATAACGACGGAGCGGCGGATTAATGTACAGTGCGTACGCTCCTGCTCTCTAATAAATGTTGTTGTCCGTCCGAGCGCATTATAGAGACGAGATCAGCTGCTCTCGGGCACCAAAGGGCACATTGTGTCACCTGATAGCGACACAACACCTTTTTGTTGTGGGACCTTTCAGAAGGGGGTGAAGACGCAAGGAGGGTCCCTAAATTATTGTTCCTTCTCAGATTATCTACTTTAGTTTGAGTGTAAATGTGTAGATCTAGTCTTTATTACCATGGTGACAATGTACAGCAAATTATGAAATGCTTGTCCGTGGTGTGAGTGTGATAATAATAATAATAATGATGATATTAAAAAAACAACAAAACCCGTCGTGTTCCTGCACAGGTTAACTGCAATCGACGCAAGACTTAACTGATAAGACTCTTATGTCAGGCTGTGATAACATCTTATTCCGTTCGCTCCTGCTTTTCCTGCTCCACAAAGACGCGCTGGTCTCACAGTTGACTCATCATAATTACAGATTAATTCAATGCTGATTATGATTATTCTTAAACAGGCGTAGTAGAGCTTGAACATGAGCTCACCTTGGGCCCTAACAGGGGCAGAGTCAGCTGTTAAGAGCCTACAAGAGGTCAAAGTTCGCTCTTGTATAATCTCACTGTATGACTGTGTGTATTTGATTCAGCACTGGCACAAACATGTACATGGGGAGATGGTTATTGGCTGATGTTTTGAGGGGTGGGGTCTGCTCATCTCGTCGGAATTAGATCTAAACTCAGAGCTGCAGCTTATTCCCTTTGACTCTATTGATGACACCAGATTCTAAATTTTTAGAGTTTTTCCCCAAAAGCAAAAGAATGTGACTGAATATGATAGTTGGGAGCTCAGCTTTGAGAATCGTTTGCGCCGCATCGACAATGGCTACTTCCTTTTAATCACAGTGTGGAATTGGAAACCATTTTGAAAACAAGATCTTCTTTTTATCTGGCGGCCACAGTGTGACGTTCCCCGTTTCGGTCCATCATTAAATTAGAGGCCGACTAGTATAAGAAACCAGCATTATAAAACACAAGTTTCTCTCTGTGTTTACAGGGGCAACTGAAGAACTTCTCTTTAGCAACAGCCAAGTGCAGGTAAATCTGAAAAGAACAGGTCTATAAAAATAGTGCATCTGCCTGCTGAAGCCGCTTAGACCGCATCCATCTGAGAACAGTTATTTAAGGTACCTTTCAACATAGCCGGTGTATTTTTCAGCTCAGTTCTAAACTTCTTTATGGAGCTCTGCATCAGCAAGCACAAATAAACTCTACTTTTCATCTTCCTGGGCTTCTGTTTGTTAGTGTTGCAATATTGGAAAGTGGTCTTCAGAGTGGTCTCATAAACTTTTTGAAGGTCTTCTAAGACTGTGCCTTTTGCTTTCCACAACAACCAATCACGTCCAATCATTGGTAAATTGATTATTTCCCCCCCAAGTTGCAGCATCTGTCTTCTTATTAAATGTCTTCATGTGATCTCAGTCAACTTAGAAGCCACATTCACCTGATAAATCCACATCTGATTTTGTAATAGAGACAAAAAAGCCTCAAATGCTTGAAATGAGTGAAAATAGCTGCCTGTCCAAGCTGGACTCAGAGGTCTCAGGAACGCAAGAAACATACCTATTTTATAGAAAATAAACTTTGTTGATTTGTTGCATTGTGCTGCTTAAATAAAAATAGTACAGAGGCTTTTTGTACAGGGTATATACAGGAATCTTGAAGTTGGAAGTATTGTATTGTGCCTCTGTATTTCCGCCCGTGTACGTTCTGGCGCTCTCAGAGACACTTAACGAACGCACCCATATTAGTTAGTTTTTTTATGTTACCGATTCATCCTTGTTTTTAAATAAGCAAATTAATTCACACACACTTTAACAATGTATTTTTGGACTCAAACTATTGACAGCTAATTCTGAAAAATACCTTAAAAATGTACGACCTCATAAAGTCGTGATAAGACTTTCAAGTACTTTTTAAGGGTCCCCCTTATCCAAATCAAAACAGAAAACTCTCTGTTTTGTGATCATCTATATTTAGTATACACAGTCTTGGTCTTGTCCGGGTCTCCAATCCCAAATGTCTTGGTCTTGGTTATGTCCTGGTTTCGATTTATGCAATCTTGACACTACTGTTAGTTTGGCAGCATCTCTAATCAATAACTCACATAGGAACGATTTTCCATTTTGACGCCCCATAATTTACACACACTGCCATGGGGGACAATGGGGGGTGGATTTAAGTGATATGTGTAGGGTAAATAGGCATATACAAAGACTGAGGGACAACAAAAGCGCACACACACCGATGCAAAGACGTTAACATACCTGTTCTTTTCCATTTCATTGTGTGTAGACCTGCAGAGATAGAAGGAAAAAAAAAAAAGTAAAACATGAGTAACCACACAAAAAAGGAAGTCGCAGAAATGAACAAAAAAGGTGTGAATGTGTGATCTATGCGGTCCAAGGACTTATTGTGAGAAAGCAAGAGAGCGAGGTGGAAAGAGAAAAAAAAAAAGTCTGCGTGTGGGAGTTTATGAGCGGTTGACGGCTGACAAAATGAGATTCTAGGAAAAATTATGAAAAGGCTGGGTATTCTGACGCCCCCGGCTTGTTCTACAGAGAAAACGTGCGCTTTTTTAGAACCACTTTCGCACACAGATACACGACAAGGAAGGCGGTGGAGGGGCGCGGGAAACATAGTAACGATAACCAGAAACAGTGAGTCGGACCGTGCCCCTGATATTGCCTTCTTCCCCACTGAGAATGAAGCTCTGAATAAAGTGGACATGGTCGTGAAGGCAAACCAAGTGACGGAAGCGCGTTAGCGGCCGGCGTGACTCCGGATACCGCCACGCCAAAAGCCGCATCGGACGCCGGTATAGACTGGAACTGAGTCGCAAAAAAAGAGGGTTACTGGGTGGTGGGCCGGTGGGTGGGCGCAGCAGGTTAGGGAAGAAGACCCTCTCCGCATTCCTGAACACGGCACTACCTCCATCCGACCTCCTGATCCCCTCACCGCAGCTCCCAAAATAGCGTCTGCACCTTCAGCTCTGCTTGGCCCGACACTGTCATCAAGCCTGGGGTGGACTCGCACACACTCGCACACACACGCACGCACACCGGCGCTGTGATTTACCACCGTGTTGCCACCTTTGCTACGACGAGTCTAACCTGGGCTGCACCCCGGTCACTGTCCCCTCCTGCTTGTTGAGGTGAGGTCAAAGGTCTTTGGACTCCCCCCCACCCAGTTTCTCCCCAATGGGTGACTTTCCTGCTTGTGTGTTTATGTGTGTGTGTGTGTGTGTGTGTGCGTGCATGAGCAGCTCTGGGGGTATCATCTTTGGGTGCTCTCACTCTCGCTCCGTCCCCTCCAGCCAGTGCACATTCCTGTGCGGGGCAGACAGCCACTGCTGACATAACAGGGCTGGCAACGGTCCCACTTATTCAGGCAGGATTTCAGGCTCTCTGACCCTGCCACCTCCCGCACAAGTCCACACAACCCTCCGCTCTGCTACCAGTGCACCGATGATGCCGTGAAGCACCATAGATATAAAGTTACAATGGGTAATAAGGAGAATTTCCATTTTGAGAAACGTGGAATAATGCTGAAACTGGCTCTGGTTCCATATAGATACATTACATTGGATCCCTGGGCTAACAATAGGCACTGGTGGCTCACTGACTTCATTAAACTGGGCCATAATATCGCACGATAGATTACCTTACCACAACAATATTACATTACAGCTTTATTTTGAAGGTCTGGTCTTCCTCATCAGACTCACCTACAGGCTTTGAGCTTCCATTGTACACCTAAATAAGTAGTAACAGGAGCTGGATTCGCACAGATATTGGCTATTTGGCAATATTCTAATACCAACATTTCCACACTGATTTACTTTAATTAGATGAAGGGAAAGACACCATATTTTCTTGCTGATGGTTCAAAAAGGTCTTGTGCTGATCCAAGGGGCGGCTTTAAATAGTTCCATGTAGCTGAAATGTTTAAAGCATGTTGCTGACGTTCACCATCGTGTGCGAATGTTTGCCTCATAGTGCTAATGCTAATAACGGCAAGAACCAATGTGCCTCCTGAGGCACAAGCAAGGTCTCAATCCAGCATTTACAGTATATATCGTGTGTGAGTGCTAGGTAACCTGCATTGCAACACTAAAACCGATCCATCCGCCATTTGCACAATCAGTGTTATTGTGAGATGTCTTAAGGTGTTTTATCAAAGTATCAATCCTAACAAAACCCAGGTATCTCCATGATAACCATGCAATATTTTCAATAGCTGCTGAACAATAAATCTTTCAAACGGGAACTTAAACAATTTGACCTCTTTAGAGGCTGTTTTACTGCAAATGTGTAAGGACAAAAAAGGATGCGTAAAAGCCTTGCATTGCTCCAGATGGAGTTACGTGACATCTAGAAAATAAACGCAATGTCACAATAGGCAAAGTCTGCTGGGGTTAAGGGGCTACGAGTTTGACCATGGAAATAATTTGGGGTCTCGTTCAAAAGAAGCGGGTGCTTGACCCTTTTATCTCTGGTGGAACGATAGACAAAATGATATGTATGCCACACTTAACCTTGCCGAGTGGCCCGCTGAGCATACTATTTCCACAACATAGCCACAAGCCTTTAGAAATAATGAGTTTCAGGACACTGTGGTGCTGCTCCTGCATTGTTTAAAAGGCCCATTGCAGCTTGGGACTCATTCATCCAACTGCAAACAATTGGTGGTCAAGCCTCATTGTGGGTAAATTAACTGTCAGATGGCTGAAGCAAGGAAGAAGGAAGACAAATGCAGAGTCTATTTCTGATTAATCATTTGTAGTACTTTTGTTTTTGTTCTTGACATATCTAGTCGAGAGCGTTGCAACATTAGTGAGTCATAAACCTCCCATCTTGCACAAGAAAAAAAAACTGTGACCACAGCAAGTGCATGTAGTCACCATTGAAGCAAGAAGTTGGTATGTCGAGTGACTGTTTCAAAAGTTGAAATGAAAAAGGGGTTTGTCTTTGTAAAGTTTTTCTCCTGTGTAGAATGGCAACCAAACCTTTCAAATAGGTTGGAAGTGGGTCAGGTTACCACTCAAGTGTCTTTTATGATGGAGCATGCTGTTCTAATGAGAGCAAAACGTGGTCCGGCATTGTGCTTGAAAAAGCCATTTTATACTGCGTAGTACATGTTGCTCCAAAATTGCATTTATCAAAATCAACATTCATGGTGCCTTTACAAATGTTCAAGTGTACATTGTGTACCGCAGTGCACTTAACACAATCATGATGCTGGCTTTTGACTGAGCTGACAAAAAAAAAAAAAGGCGACCCCACTCCACCTTAATCAGGATTAGTCACTTCTGTGATTTACATTATTTCACATTCTGACATTTTTTTTCCACTTCCCCTCATCTTAAATAGGAGTGGGTACAGGGCGGAGAGCGGTGTTGGATTACCATTGTTAACCTTAGAAGTTATCAGCGACCCATTCATGTTGCCAACGTGTTGCTAGTCATTGTTGGTAGCAATAACCCAGGAATGCGTATATACTTTTCCAAATGCGAGGAAATGTTCTGCTCAGGCATGTGCAACGACGTCTTTGTGCTATTTTCAAGTACTTGTGGGGGATGAATGTCAATTCACACCAACTCAACTTTTTAGGAAACACAGTTGTAGCTGTATAATACGGCAATCTGTTAAAGATATTCACCAGGACCATTGTGTGCCAGGTTTCTTTTGGTTCCACCTTTGCCAGTATTTCCATATATGCAGAGCAACAACAAAAACAACAGAGGGTTGGTGAACATTGGAGGACGCCATTGGCTTCCTCAACAAGGAAGGCGAGATCACTATATGATTTCCATCGTGCACTAGTGTCGCACTGTGTGTGTGCGTGTGTGTCTATGTAGGGTGGGGGAGGACCCTCTCCCTCTGTAATGGAGGAGCTGGTGCTCTCCACCCACCAAGAAGGACAGATCGAGGCGGAGGGGGTGAGAGGAGGGAGAAAAGGCAAAGAGGGGATGGAAAGGAAAGAGGGAGTGATGAAGGGGGAGGGGAAAGTCACTTCTCTACTACTGACACACATGCACATATATACACACACTCCCCTCCCCCACAACTCACACATCCATTCCATGGAGAAACAACAGGCACTGGAAAAGCCTGTACATACTCGCTGCAGTTAATTCATACACATGACCTACATTCGACAAAGTCTTACTGGAGGAAAAAAGATGATCATGCCTCATCAATACATGATCTGATCTCATAGCAAAATTCAACCCTCCCCCCATGAGGAAAATGCGCTCAGTCATAATGCTGATCTGCCTATTAATGCTTATAACATATTCAATAATTTCAGCTGCGCAAAGAGGCTTATTAATGTCAACTGACCTTAAATACCAAAGAGTGATAAATGATGAAGTGCTCAGAGCGGATGAGCCCAATATCAGTGTTTTTCAGTGGTGAGCTTATCACACTGAAAAGCAAACAACAAACTTGGGGTTGGGGTAAACCTCGTGCCCGCGCCAAATATCTCTGATCGGCATGTATGTTCTTGCAGTTCTTTATGTGTTGGGATGACAGGAGCAGCCGAAACCCTTGGTGCGCTTTTGCCCGCCACAAGCTTGACAAGCCCGACATTCAAATATTGGAGGAGGAGCAGCAGGTTTCCAGTCGCTCCTTCAAACAAATGTCTTTAACTGTGCATAATTTAGAGGAATGTAGGTAGGGAAAATTGTTCTCATCTAAAGGTGATCTGCTTCAGTCAGACAATTGTGAATAATGAGCTTAACAAAAGTACATTTATGACGCACATAAAAATGTGTCTGTATGGTGTATGACGTGTATAAATGTATGTACACGCTGCATATACACTGAACACTAAAATGTCCTCCAACTGCATGTGTGCAAAGTTATGGTGGGTAACATGGTGGGAATTTTGGTCTATAAATAACCCGTTTGTATACCTCAGTGCTCATTAACATGCTGCAAAATCCACAGCTATCACAATACATCAAAGCAACGACAGCTCCTAGTCATTAAGAATGGGTTAAGAGTATTTGTTGGTTATTACAATAAGAATATCAAACTGTCAGATGACAAAAATAAAGCTCCCCAATTCCAAAGAGGATTTTGTTGGGTAATTCCAAAATAATTTGGATTGTTGCAAAATGGCACCTTCACTTCACGCACCACTCAACGCAATTTCTTGTGAAGCCTCAATTAAGACAATAAAAGATGAGGATCATGTGGTATTTTCATTCTGGAAGATCCCATTTCCAGTTCTATATTAGTCTTTTCAGTTGTATTTGAGCACTCTGTTCCAACACATATGGGCTTAATTAGCCCCACAACAACAAGACAAACCTTACCTAACAATTATCAACTTCCAACGACTATTGGTGGATTGAGCTGCGAAGAAGTTCCTTCACATGTTCTCTCTCGTAGGTGTCAGCAGGAACAACTTAGATTGCACAACGAACTCAGATTACCTTGAAGTCTCAGAAAATGAGAGCACCTCTCACTTGATTTATAAACTCCGGAAACCTTCCGTTTATGATCCCAGTCATTAGTTTCTACTCTTCCACAGTGCAGCCACATGTATATTTTACCAATTATGATCCCATTTGAAAGATAATAGGCCGCAGGGTTTTGATTTATAGGGTGGCTATAACTTGTGATTGACTACTTGCATGGCACAATTTCAACTCCACCCTCTCACCCATATATGACCACCATTGGTTGCAAAACTAACAAGAGCTGGTTTGTCTAACTATTCTAATGAGTCAATGATGCTGCCCCATGTGATAAATGAGCTATTCTGAGCAAGTACATTGTTATTCATTTTGTGTCATAATCAGCTGCTTTGTTGTATCCATGCTTTCCTTTTTTTGTTGTTGAATTTCTATTTGACCAACATTGAGTTTCAGACTGTGACAGCAAGAGGGTCGTAGTATCATTCTCAAATATCTGTAGCAGAGATGGAACTGGGTAAACATGAGGTCAGTGGAGGTAATGCCTGCTGTTGACCTCGACATTTCATACTTCACCTTGTTTGCTCCATGCATCCGCCCGTTGGAATCAGCTGATATAAAGATAAATGCCACAATAATAACCTTTCACTCAGATGTTTGGCCAAGTAGCGGAGGAGGGGCGAGTGTAAACTACACCACGGGTCAGCTTCCCCCGTGTCTGCGCCGGAGATTTGCAGAGAATGGAAGACCTTCATTCCAATGGGAGGGGGGTGGATGATGGACAATGCGTACCCTCATAGCTGGAATACTTTATCAGGACTCCCGCTGCCTCTCTGACACATTGATGGGATTCTACAGCATTGATAGGTTGAAAATTAATTAACTGACCTTTTTATACCGTTTTTGGGTGGGTTGCAGCAACATGCCAATGTGTCTACTGAGGTCCTTCAGTGTCACAGTGGAATTTTTCATTTGCCTTTTTCAAATCTCTTCTGCTTCACTAATTTTTTATGATACCAGCAACACGTTAGAACCTTCACAGGCCAAAACATTTATAAAATGACAAGCCAGTTCTCGCTTGACCATGTAGGATCGCCACCTACCCCAGGACGGCTACACCTCTGCAGCTCTAAAACACTGTACGCCAGGGCTCAACATTGATTAGTCAGGACTGGAATCGTGACTTGACACATTGAGGTGTCCTACTGTGACCCGAGGTCCAAGTTGAGAGGCATCAACAGCGGAGACACTGACTTTGCATTTTGTCTTCTGGATCTGCTGGTTCTATGTTATCATTTTCCTGCACACTTGAAAGATGCCAAGAGAGGTAAAAAAAATTCTAAATGTGCGCATGTCTCAAATACTGCATTGGGTCATGGCGCCCAAGAGACATTGCTTTAAGCTGTGAGGTGTGGACGCATGGACAGATCTGTCCTGATTAGTTTTGATTTATGGAATTAGGATTGGCAATGAATGTACACTATGTGTCGGCGGATGTGCTGAGGCGACTGGAGCTGTCAGAACCTGCTCCTCACTCAAATGTCTTCTGCAGTCACCTTGAGCGACCCAGTTTGCTTTGCCGGGTGGCTGCAGGGCAGACTGTTTTGTGTTGCCGTCCCTCCATGTGATTGACTGGCTTTAGCATGTGAAGTCAGAGTTGACCTTTTGACCAACTAACTCGCACACACACATGGTCTCGGATGTTTTGAGCCAGTTTATGTGGTGGCGGGTACATTTTAACAGTCAGGACTGAGGGCTTTGTACTCAAAAAGAGGTTATTTGACATAGTCATTTGGACTTGAGATAGGGTAGATAGGCCGGGAGGATTGGGGTGGGTTTTAATCAGTAAACCACCCACTGTAGTCTATATACAGCTCACTGGCTGTGAAGTGAGCGATTAGACATTTACTTCTTTTCAAATGCGAATGTAAAAACATAAATTGGATCTGGTCAAACAGGACTTTGTGTCTGCAAGCTGCTCATCATTGCAAGTTGAAAAACAAGCGCAAATCCAAGGAACAATGAATCGATCTCTCACTCAAGGAAGGGAGGGAGTGGTATACAATGGGCTGCTTATTGCAGAACTGAAAAAAAGAATATTATTTGTGGCTGCAAAGAGTGAAGTGGCTTTTTTACCTGCTACTTGTGTTTTTCTTGCTTTTGCTTTTCCTTTTCAAGCTTTCCCTCTCTCGACTGCTGATGAAGGGTGGCATGGAGGCATAGCCGTGTTCAGCTGCTGCAAGCAAACAAACAACATAGTGGTCACATGTCCTGGTATCTGGCAATGCAAAAAGAAATATGCAGACATGAAGCCCCGGTGCAGAAATAGAGAGACAACATGTGCCACAGTTGATGTTTGATCCATTTGGGATTCGGCAGCAGTGTCTCAGGTTGAAGTGCAAGCGTGCAATGAATGGGCTTCGCGCAGTATCGTTCTACAGTATTTTCTCCCTGTCAGCCTGGACAATGATGTCATCTTGAACTGGAATAAACCCCACCAGCAAACCACAACAGCAGGAAAGGAGGGGCCTCCATGAAAACAATGCCCCCCCCCCTTCTCTCTTCTGCACATCTGAATGCATCTACGAAACATCCATCGACTCATATCATCATCAAAGACATGCAAATCCTGCAGGAGATTACAGCATTTCTCTGACATCCTTGCACATTTTTGGGGGTGGGGAGGTGTGTGTGTGTGGAGGTGTGTGT
>CAESWR010000276.1:408995-420188 GCA_903171835.1 Mullus surmuletus | reverse complement strand
AACTTCCCCCTTTTTTCATCTGTTCCTGGATCAGCACGTCCAGCTCCTCCCTGAAGGACTGCACGCAGAGGCAAATAGTAGCACATTAGCACATACGCATTCTCTCCATGGTCACCTTCTCCACTCCACACGTCTCATCAGCATCACTCTTCCCCCACTGATTGAAGTGGAAATCAGATTTCTTCTCAACCGAGAGGAATTATTACGGTGAAAGAGGAAATCGTGCAGACAGGGGTCTCACCGGACTCTGGAGGAGGCTGGAGATGCGCTTCTTATGCTGGGATCCAGAGCCGGGCGTGGAATGCTGGGGAGACGGAAGGCTCTCTGGGACCCCATCGCTGGGGCTGCGCTGCACCGGAGTGCTTTTGGGGGTGGGGGACTTGCTCATCTTGTCGCGTCTCGCAGTGGGTGTCTCACAACCGGGCCTGTGTGAGGACAACTGCAGAGCAGGGACACGGCGAGGACACATCAGAAATGTTACTTATACAAAGACTGCAGATATTTTCTATCAATTTAAGCTTATACCAACTCAGAGAGTTAAATAAAATGCCTGAAACATGTTTACACAATTTGGAGTATTTTCAGATTGAGACTGCACGTAACCACAGACCATCCTGACCATTCTGAGTGGATGTCAGGGAGATGGGATGCACTGGTTTCCCCACAGACTCCACCCTTTGATCAATGCGTTCAAACTGATTTGAGCATCAAAGGTGATTCTAGACTTGTGCCTAAACGATGACAAATCATAGATAAGAAACACAAAAAGAAAAATATAATGAATAAAATTAACACAACTCAAACTCAAATCGTCCAATTATGAATTATAGGCAGCAATTGGATCGTTTCCATCTCCACCAGCAAGAGGTTTACACCACTTAGGATGAAGATGCCATGTTGAAATTGTTGAGGACACGGCTCCTGCTTGCACCTTTAGACCAGTAAAATGATTCAAAACTCGAGCCACAGGGATTTAAAAAAAACATCTTTCTCATTCGAGAAGCTTCAGGAATCGCCTGGTGCACATCAGCCCATCAAATGTGAGACATTAATAAACCAGGGTCAGCAAAGAGTAAGACAAGCAAAGAAGGACACCTATAAGCACATCTAATGTCCGAGCAGCAGCCGTTAAATGAGAGAACCCTACCCGCACTCCGAGGGCGCAGTATTCCTCAGGGCACCGGCCGGTGGAAGTGGAGAGCTATTGAAAACGCAGCATTAGCAGTAAGAGCTTGCACGCGGGCGGCGGCATCAGAGCCTCTCACAGGAAGTAGGCTCGTGATACGGCTTGGTAATTGGAGAGAGAGTAAAGAGTTACCGTAAGGATCTTCCAAAGGGGGCTGGCCACTCCCCAACTGAACACACACTCAACTTGCACACACGCACACGCACCGTGCTGCAGGGAGCAGATAAGGTCCTGTACACACCACGCCCTCCCCCGGTGCTACATCTCACTCACTGACTCAATTACCTCCTAACATGGATGTTACGTCACAGCAGCAGCCCAGGAGATGCTCTTCTGCCTGCCTCGTAAAATCTGTGTTTTTTTTGAAGATGCCCACTCCATCAGTGCAGAGGGAAGTTACATCAGGGTTCGGCGCGTATAGCTAAATCTCATTGCATTGACCCACATGAAGCTCTGACAGATGACTAAACCTTTAATGGAGCTTCGGATAAAATGTGCACTTTAGCCAGACAATGTCGAGCTTCCTGCAATCAGAGGAACTGAGCACTGGCCATCGGAAACATCAGCAGCCCTGGAAAATCATGGGAAAACTGTACTCTTCAGCGAAATCTTCTCACATTTTTTAGGTGGTTTGTGTTTTCTTTCTAATATTATTGATTACACATATTGGGGGTATTTGACCTTTGATATCATCATGCAGATGGATCTATTAATCGTTCTTTATGCTTGATGGCAGCGGCCCATTCAGACTCCATCATGTTGAGCAGTGAGTGCGCTCCCCACAATAGAGGACGTGGTGTGTGTGTGTGTGTGTGAGACTCCCTCTCGAGGGGTGGAGAGGCCCCAGCTGCCGACAAGCAGCGAGGAGAAAGAAAGCCATGTCTCCGGGGAGCGCCCTAATGACTGAGGGGAGACATGGAGATCTGGCCAGTGGCCCGCCGCGGCTTGCTTCTTATCCTTAGTCACACTCTGGCGGCTGCTCTCGCTGCTTTATCACCTCAATTTCTCCTCCACGGGAGCTCGGGGCTGTAGGGGGGCTGCTTTTCTGCCACCACTCTCCTGACTCTTGCTGCTGTGTCCCTAATGTTGTAACAAAAACCCCCAAATTCGAATCAAAACCATGCCTTCATGGGTATAAAACCCATCCATAATGATATTACTTTAGTGACAGAGATCGCTGGGTTAATAACTGTCAAATAAACCATCAATTTTTCTCTCACACAGAGTACTCATGGAGTACATTAGCTACATGTGCATGTATTGAGTGATGTAAATCTACCCGCTCACAGTAGTTTTAAGGGTCTCAGACATCCAGGAGCAGTGTGGTAGACAGCCTAGAATTACCTAAACCCTCGCAGATTGATTTTCTTTCTTTTACCAGAATGGATCACTTTTTGTATCGTATTTTCGACAAATCAGGCTGACAGGCTTTCAGAATAAAAGTGACTGCTGAAATAGACAATGTTATACTGTAAATCTTTTAACTTAACTGTCATGAAAAGCTTATAAATCAGAGGCCTCACTACCTCCTACGCCATCTATCCTGAAACTAATATGGGAAAAGAATTCACAGATAAAAGGCAGACAGCATTTCTAACACATTACAAAACACAATAAATGCAAGTAATTTCACGGATAAATGTTCATGGTGTGTTTATGTTGCTCATGGGGGCAGCTTTGTTCATCCTCCGAATAAGAGGGATAATTGCCTCTAAACATCTTGCTGAGGTTGTGTCTTGCAGAAAGACAGCACGCACAAGATGGAAATGCATTAATGTATGATTGATGTGCTGCTATGAGAAGCTGTAAAGGCTGGAATACTTCTATGGTCTCTCAGAGGAAACTTGCCTGCCAGCTTGCTTAACATTAAAGCAGAGATGATAGCTAACATACAATAAAAATGATCAATTAATATAAATGAATGTATAAATTAGAGACTTAATTATTTGCACTGATTATTTATATTTAATGGCGACAAAATGCTTATGGCCAGTTTCACCTTGGTTAAAGCACCTCAAGAATCAATTCTGGACACTTCAGAAATGCAAAGTACTTTAGTGTGAGTAAATAAGTTAATGAGGAAGGTTGGGTGATGTGTTGTAACAATGAGAGGCAAACTGTATGTCATTCATAATATAAAAAAAATCGTTCATGTTGGTGAAAACCAGCTCTTCAGTGGGGCGTGATTAATGCAGAACACAATAAAGACATCAGCCAGTCTATAGGACAGGGCGGTCATCTGAGGAGATGGGATAATAAAGCAGAAACATGTCCGCCATCCACTGTGGAGCCCCATTGATCGCACCGTCACGTGACCCGGGCCCACAATATTGCGCTTCCACGG
Organism: Mullus surmuletus; assembly: GCA_903171835.1. NCBI lineage: Eukaryota > Metazoa > Chordata > Actinopteri > Syngnathiformes > Mullidae > Mullus > Mullus surmuletus. Next base: position 416,658 of record CAESWR010000276.1, on the reverse strand, counting down.
CAGCAACGTCCCCCTCCCCCTGAGAGAATCGCGAAAGAACACTGTATGTTACTGTATGTTTTTTAGGCATCCGCGGCATCCTTCAGCCGCGAGCAGGCCCGCGCGCGCCGCATGGCTGCCTAGCAACACTGGCAAGCAGGCGCAGCATCAGCACCAGCAGCGGCGGCGGGGCTCAGCAGCCGTCCAGTAATGGCCAACCGCGAGAGAGAAAAAGAATATAATAATAATGCGTCGCTCAGCTACACCGTGACACCGTCCTTTGTGCGGGCACAAGCATATCACAGCTGTATCCATGGGGTGCGGGTTTCCACGCCGCGAATAATGCGTGTCCGGGAAACAGACGCAATGCAAAACAACTGGGAGGCAGCGGCGGCGGATAATGAGCGATCTTGGAGACAGCATGGCTGAAAGGGGCTCATCTTGGTTGCTACAGGGGAAACGCTGAACACTTTTGCAGCGTCCATCCCTCATTTAAAAAAAATATAGAGATATATTTATCCGCTACACGCAAAGATAGTGCACACGCTGCCCATTTATAGCAGACCAATTTGATTGATACAGGCTGCGAAGAGGACGCGAGTACCGAGGACGCGACGGGGGCATCCAGAGAGTAACTACAGCAGACACAAAATGCGCACACATCCTTCATGCGTGCGTCGGGGAAAACTGTGCACGACGCCGACAACAACAACAACAACAACGTGAGAAGCACACGAGTCAAGATAATTAGCAGGTGTGGAGTGCAGTGACTCACCGCAGAGCATCCCTGGGACCTCTCCTCTCCTCTGCGTGGGTGCGGCACACCCACTGTCCAAGGGCGCCCTCGCAACGGCCAGATGTGGTCGCGACCAATCGGCCAGGGTCGGGTCGCGATGCCACGATTCCTTTGTCGTGTTTCAGGGCCTCAGCTGACAGAGTCGACAGAGTCCGATGTTTTTCCTTTGGCGAGCGCGCCCACGACCAGCCCACTGCCACGCCTGTCCTGTCTGCTACCCGGTGGGCCCCACCACCTCCCCCTCCCACTGAAAAGAAACCCACCAATGTGGAAACGGACCGCTGCAAAGGCTGTTATTGTGGGAGCTGCATGGGGTTCTGATGCTTTCTCTGGTACCGTTTATTATCAAGGCCCAGTTCAAGTGTGACAAAAAGCATCGCTGACGGCGCCACCTTGTGTTAGAATGGGGGAATGTCTCTTTAAATGAAGCAGCTTTAATGTTTCATATCTTAACTTAGTCATGTGATCACCAGCACAGGTAGCCCACCTCATCCTCACCCCATTCCTAAATACCGCACGTCTTGCCACACTTTTGCAGAAAACCCCCCGGCAAAAGTTAGTAACTTTGAGTTACTACAGCCTATGAACAACACACACTTACTTCCATGATCTATTGCTATAAATAACTCAGTGCTACACTTAAGTTTCACCTCCAACAGCTTGAAAACGGAAACAAAAAGGTGTTTACAAGACACTGCAATATTCCAGACACATCAATAAACTTTTTTTTATTTTTAAGGTGGCACTAAAGGTTAGCTACACTTAATTACAGTAAGCTTACATGCCATTCCAACACACACAGACACAATTTATTCTGTTAGATGAGTTTTTATTTGGATCTGAACTAAATCGTACACGCTTACAGATGCAGCCCCATAAATGTATCAGATCTATGCATGAAAAAAAAGAAGTAAAACAAGGTGACATCACATCTGCAGGTTCACCATAGACGTGCAGCAATGAGAGACCACTTGGACAACGCAGCCGAACATCACAGTCTGAGGTGCAACATGTGATTCTCGATGCATCGTTTACTGAAAGTGGTTTTATCGGTTTATGAATCTTGATGCAATTCGTGTTTAATCTAAATTAAGAATTAAGGCACATCATATGCTCAGGCAATGCATACGAAAGAAAATAAAGCTGACTTCAAATTCTATGTGAGGGCTGCCACAGACACATCGTAAAATAAAAAAAATATTAAATAAATAATACAAATATACACTCAAAATATGAATTTCAAAAGTAAAATAAAGTAAGATAAATAAAAATGGCATGTTCTTCAGGAAAATCTTTTCTTCAAAGCAGCAACCCTTAGGGACCAAAGAATGAGACTCATCAGATTAAAAGACACTCATCTTGGCTCTTAGACAGAAATAAAAAGGCTGCATTTTGATTCGCTGGCAACACTAAATTCACACTTTACCTGCCACACAGAAAATTCAAGCTTCTGAGATTTGACCAGAAGAGGGCAGTGCACTCAAACATTCTGTTGGGGAAAACCATCATTGACAAGGACCTTTTGGCATCATTACTCTCGAATGCAGTGAAACCATCAAGGAGATTAAAAAAAAACAAAAAAGGTGATGTCAGCGAATAACTAATTCAAATTTCAGCAGGGTTTGATGAGCCGCTAACTAATATGGAAGCAATGGTTTACAGCAGAAGTGCTTAATTGATTACCAGGTTTTTAAGTGGATTGGCTCTAATTACAGAGCCTCAAATCGCTCATGTCCACCAGTTTCATTAGGATGTAATAAGTTTTGTTGTTTTGTTGTTTGGTTGTTTCAATCCAGCGTCGCCCTGACAATTATCAACGTCAAGCTACGTCAATTATCCTTAATATTGATTGGGCAGTCGTGTCGAGGGCAGAGGGAAGCCCAAAGGGGAGGAAAAAGTTTCAGTGATCTAAGAGGGCATGCAGTTGCATGAAGATGTAGGAGGAATGGTGCGCTAATGAAAAATCTGAAAAAACGGTTCCCAGGTTGAAAACTAAGCGCATCAAACATTAACGAGGGCATGGAGGACAAACTTTTTTTCTTGTGGCAACTCGCAAGATCAATCGTCAGTCATCGAAGCTCCGACTTTAGGTGGCCTTCCAATACACACGTTCAAGTAGAAGGTCAGAAAAACTAGAGTTCCAGTTGGGAACGCAGCGTAGGGCGCCTGTGTTGCCGGTGAAATGCTTCCAGGAAATGAAGGAATTTTGTTGTCTCACCGAGATGAGCTCCAATTGAAAAAGGTGCTGCTGTTCAATGCCTCTGCAGTGCCTGTGGTTACACGTCATCAGGGGTTTGTCATAATAGTGACAGCAACAGCTGCCGTTAAGATTTCCCATCATGTTGACTGTGGTATATGTGTGGGCTTTATAAGGCCAGAGGACTCTTAGTGAATTATGAAAAGATTTCAAAGCAGAAATTATTCGACAAACAAATGTATGGTGTACAGTAATTGCTGTGACTCCCACCTACACATCTAGAGCCTATATTTTGAAGTCCACAAAACAGAGCACAAATCACGTTGGTACAGCTCTCCAAAGATGTGGCTGGGCATTCCTGAAAACTACCTAAAGACCCAGAGACTGTTTCACCCTGCTGCAGCTAATGTAACTGCAAAAACTATTTTGATCTTATTCAAGATTTTTACCTCACGTATTTTGATAATATATCATTATTTTCCGATCGAAACACCTCTTCTCTCACCTGGTCGGGTTTCCAATACATGTCAAATCCATGAGCTTTAAATGACACTCAACAGGGCTGTGACATCTGCTGAAGGAAGAGAAAAACAAACTGTACAACAGGTTCAACACTTAACACTTGAGAGACACACCGACGCGCACACAGACACACACACAGACAGACACACACGGTCTAATCCTCGTCACCTTGAATCATCAAAAAAAAGACAAGGACACTGAATTCCTCAGATGTCAGGGCAGGACAATCACTCGTGACAATCAAATCCTTTGTGACGAGCCACAGCTGTAATTTCCAGATGATCCGAGGTTTAAAGTGGCTGATTGCTTATTGACTCAAGAGCCCATCTTTTTAAAACTGTACCCCTGCGCCGTGTTGCAAAGGTTGTGCCTTTCGTCTCCACCCAAAGACGGATTTTGTTTGCTTAGAAAGTGACAATTGCTCAGCGCTAAAGGCGTTACCGTGGTCTGATCAGGTGCGACTTGGATGATGAACTGGTATGCAGGCATCATGCAGTGCTGCAGCACCAGTCTGGTCATGTCTCCATCTTCGGCCTCGGAGGGCAGGTTGAATCCGTCCTCCATTTGCTCCTCTGACATGTTCAGCAACTGTAAGATAAAGCATGTGGATAACACGTGCAAGAATATGAGCTCCATAAATCGAACATCTGTGGGAGGAAAACACAGCACTTATGAATACCCATCTGCTGATTGTTCAGTTCTCTTGGAATAAGACCAGCTCATTAAAAAAAGGGCCCAGCAGGTCGGTGGAATTGATTTATGAATCTCGGAGCGCGGATCATGAGGAGCTCAAGAACTTAGGTAAGAGAGTGTTCAAAGATGGTCAATAACCCCTTTGAACTCCTCCATAAAAACCTCCATGAAAGGTTTCATCAGGAGGGATAGAGATGCATCAAGGAATGAATACTGTGTGTGTACGTGTGTGTGTGTGATACAAAAGTAAGAATTCAGACTGCATAAAGGAGGTTTTTGCACTAATTTAATGTCTCCCGAAGAAAAGATCTCAAATGTAATCATTTATGGAACACACACACGCACACACACACACACACACACACACTGCTTTTTCCCACTCCCGTCCTGCAGTAAGCACTGTAAGGATGGCCATTACTCCTTTCTATTCCCCAGTATAGTTGCGCAGCTGAGGGTGCACACCTTGTGATTCCATTTTCATTCACGCATACCCGAATATTCAGACACACACATCGCACTTTGAAGCACGAAACCTCGTTGCCCTGCTGTGTCCCATTCATGAGTTCGACTGGCAAACAGGGCCGTTGCCTGTTAATTCATTAAACAGTAAATCCCAGCGGGCGCATGTGGTCACGTGACTCGCATTATTTGGGGGTTTGTTAATAATATTATTTGCCCTGTCTAGGTTTGTTTGGGTATGAAGGGAATGTTCGTGGAAATGATTGATAAATTATTGTTTACAGGATATCTGTGTCTATGAAGCTGCACCTGTTTTATTTATAGAGCAAAACATTTAAATGTATTTTCTGCATTCCCGGAGAGTCTGCTGAGCCCAGTGGGAGGGGCTACAGGCATGTAGATGAAGCAGTTTTGGCATAACAAAGCCAGTCTGGAGGAAGCTGTAGGGAAGACGGCATCTCTGTGTGGCAAGCGGCTTATTGAGGAACTCCCTGGGTGTTTTTTTCCCCCCCTGTGCTCGTTGCAAGTTGAGTCTTTTTCTTATTTTGTTCGGACTTTTACAATTAACCTTTGTTTTTTTCCACTACGTTTTCGCAATTCTGTAAATACATTCACTTGAGCTCTTTGGAGGCCAACAGAATAAAAGAAGAATAACCTGACTTTTTCCCTGACTGCGCCAGTTTTTGTTTTTTCAGTGTTTTGGAGTTTTCTGGACAGAACCCCGTCACATACACATTAACATAGTTGGAGATTTCTAACAGCATGCCTTGCGGCTTTTGACAGTTACAATCGTCTTGCTCCGAGTGTGGAAAATATCCTTTTAATCATATTAACTGAAGTAACTGAACCCGGACACCCCGGGTTCAGTTACAAGGTCGATAACTGGTTTCGTTGATGCCGTTTATAAGATTATGGACATCTGGGTAAAGTGGAAGAGATATTGCAAGCATGTTGATCCCACCTCATAATGAGTACAGCATTTTAGATCAGCTACTACATTTCATTTTATATCATTTTTCTTGCCGGTTGGAGTCACCATTGGAAATGTAGACCTTCGTAAGACTCAGTACTCACGAAGTAGTCCTCAGGGTCAAAGAGGTTGGTGACCCCTGCGCTAAGGTATGGTCAAGGCAGTGCAGAAGATCATGGGCTGAAAGACATCTGCACATCCTACTGAGCCGAGAGCAATATAAACACCAGCACTTATCCCAGCTCCCACCGGTGTGACCTGTTGCTTCCCACAAGCCATCACCACCCTGAATGCACACCTGCACTTGCAAATTGACAATGAAAGCATTATATTCTAAGGTGCCAACCAGCAATGAGTAACCATGCAGTTGCCACTCAACCAACTGAGCCATGTCGCCCGCTCCACATATTAAAAAAGGGATTAATTTACAGCTGTGTATAATTACAGTCTTACTTGCAGAAAATACACACAGTTGTTGTTTTTTATAAGCAGTTCTCCTGCCTAGCTTTAGCTGCAGAAGCTACACAAATAGTCACAATTTGCAAACATGAAAAATGTAGTTGAGTGACTGAAGAAACCCAACTGTCGAGTGAGCAAAACACTGGAAGTGAAGCTGCCAAAAACAGCCAACGGAGTAAATACACTGAAGTCACTTTCAAAGTGAGCGCATGTGAACAAGCCAATGATCCATCCTAGTCTCTTCCCAAACATGACTATGCATCAATCTTAGAGCTGCTGTTGCCAACAGCCACACAATAATGGGAAAATGGGGTGGAAAAAACACAAAAAACACATATTGATTAGTGAGGTAAATCCAAAAACACAAAACAAGGTTTTTTGTTACTCCTCCTCAGGACTGAGCAAAGAGTGAGGATCTGATTGGTCCGTGTTGTTGCTAAAATCCTGCAAGTGGTCTGTGGGTGAAGGATCCCTCTGTGTTGTGTCTTTAAGCTATCTTGGAAAACGCCAAAAGATTAACCTACAACACTGTCGGGACCTTGGCCTTGTTTACTCCAGAGACAGCAAACTACAAACCCAGAATGAAAAAAATGAAAGATAGTGTCAGTCTCAACACTTTGATAGTTTAGGTAGCTGGGGAAGGGAGTCACACATACACAAACCTACACCGTCAGGCCAGCTAACTCCAAAACAAATAAATCATGAGAGCATTTTTGAAAAACCCTAATTAAAAACCTATGCACCCTTTTTTCAGTTAATTGGGGTAAACAACATATTTATATTTATAACAAGTTCCGTGTGGTTGAAAAAAAATGTCCAAATTCAAATGTCGACATTTCTAAGCTTAATATTACACAATTATGTTTTTGGTTTTTCTTAATTGCCAATTAAATTGAGGGCACAGAAACTGAATACAAAACTTTTGGCAAACTTTGCTTTCAAACATCCCACAGTGTGTAAAACCAGTAAATTCAACCTTTTTAAACTAGTGGGCATCATAATCACATTGGCTGAGCTGTACAATTGACTTTAGGTCAACTAAACACAGATAAAATGATATAACATACACCAAAACTAGGTGATACATTTTCTTGGTTTATAAAGCTCTACATAATTGTCCAAAACTATGGACAGCTTCATAATTTGGGATCATTTCAGTCAGTTGATTTAATTTCTAATAAAGGCTAAATACTGCAGTGTTTGTGTACATATGGGTCAGTGTAGGCAACTGCAAAACTGGTGTTTCATTTGAAGCCTGCTTTGGTTCTGGTGGGGACATCCATGTGTTAACCTCTGCACACTCCTCACACCTTGATGGTTGTTCCGTCCACAAGGAGTCATTATTCTAAGGTCATCAATTCTAAGAGAGTCCAGGGTTCTTATATTAGATTGCCATAAATGACTGACAATTTTCACAGCCATTTCTTAGAATTTCTAAACTGGAATAAACACCTGCCAAAACTCGACATTGGAAGAAGCACTTACATCCTCCACCTTCCACAGGTCACTGCCCAAGCCTTCAGTCTGCCCATAAGTGATTGCATTTTTCAGGAAATCAGTCCCACTGCCATCATCCTGCCAAGGGGGG
>CAESWR010000276.1:359311-370587 GCA_903171835.1 Mullus surmuletus | reverse complement strand
TAAAGGAGAAGAAAATCTTAATTTGATTGTAATAATCCATTCAGTTGCCAAACTAAACTAAAAAGATTGTCAGATATTTTACTTTTCTTATATTTAATTCAAAAGAAGATTGACTTTTTTATTTTAGGGGGTATTTTTATTTAATATATTTCTGTGCACCTTACGGGGAGCTTTATAATTTCAAAAAAGTTACTCTTGTTGTTTTAAAGTATTTGTTATGTTTAATTTATTGTTATTTGAACAACTGAGTTTGAACCAGGTGAAGAAACCTATTTATTGTATTTTTTCAACTGTTCATTGAGATATATATATATATATCGTATATTGATATTCAGCCTAAATATATCGGGGCGTGAAGTTTGGTCCATAAGGCTCCACGCTGAGGATTCTGCAGTGTAAACTCAGCTAGTTCCTGTCCTGTTTTGCTTTGCCTGTCAGGCAAAAGAAATAGCCAATAAAAGCTGCTTTCACTCATGCCTCCGTATTTCTTCCATCTATTCAAACACTTTTCATCTCTGTTTTCTCAATGTGAGGAAAAGTTAACTTTTTTGTGAGCGTCTGCAGTGAACTCGTTCTTCTCCTCACATCTGTGCTTCACATAATTGAGTTACGTAACACCATAAGAAAACTAATGTAAAGGTTAAATTAAAACGCAACTAAAGGTCACACCGAAGTACAATGACTAATATGTACAGACAAATCATTCAAATATGTCCAGCATGCATATATGGAATTTATTAATTCCATTTCCAATTGTGATTATCAATCCACAATGTTATCAATACTCCATTTTAAATTGAATATGGTAAAGAATTCTGGGCAATAATGTTATGGTAATGAAAGTATCTGTTGTTTTGATCCGTGAGTAGTGGCTCGATTTCAAAATAAAATTGTGTAAACTGCCTCTGTCACTGCCTGCGTTATCCCAAAACACCGGACATGACACAACGCTACATTGACACTATCCCGCATTCCACGACAAATAAATACATGATACAGATGTGCAACCTGAGCAGCAACATAACTGCATTCCACAGGGAAGCAAAAAAAAAACCAATAGGTGCAAACACAGGATCACAAAGTACTTTACAGCAGTTCTTCACAATAGAAAAGCAAAGTGGAAAATAGAAACGTATCATGTGTGCTGACAACAAATCAAAGCAGGATACCAGGGATCACCACAACCTTAAAAGCTGCTTCTTGGACGCAGTTAAGGAATCTCAGCTGCAAGGACGAGGACAGTCTGTAGCTGCGGTGCAACAGTTCGAAAATAATTCATAAAATGTATTCTTGACCAAACACATCTATTCAGTTTGTGAATTGAAACGTTGCACAGAAGTTAAAGGGATAGGTCGGATTTTTTGACATGAAGTTGTATGAAATCCTCACCATCAGTGTGGTTCATAAGCAGTGACTTTTCCCCAACTGCGTCCCGTGAGCGGAGTTCCGGCCCGGTTTCAGTGTTGGTGAGGATCTCATACAACTTCATGTCAAAAAATCTGAACTATCCTATGTAATTGGCTACCACATTGGGAGAAAATGGGACAAAATGTGGTAACATCAGGCTGTGGGAACATAGGCACACTCAAGGCCAGAGGAACAAACCACAGCTTCTTATTTTGAAACTCACGAGGTCTGTTAGTCATGTTAGATAGATAGATAGATAGATAGATAGATGGATAGATAGATCCGTTGTCATTCAGTAACAACATCACAGATGCTGTCATGTAAGGTAGTAGAAGCCAAGGTCCAACTCAGGTCACACTTTTGAGCATTGAGTCCGGCATTTCACACTCTCAGCGCACCCTGCTGCATCCTTCTAGAGGTAAATAGCCATGGTTTGCAGTAACATATAAATTGTTTTTTCTCTTTTTTTTTAAAGATAAAAGTGCACAAAAGTCATGTAACAATCCCAAACATTTGTCTTATATTCTTATCCTTCCTAAGAATCATTGTAAATAATCCCTTTGTTTGTGCTGTAGCGTTCTGTACAGTGTTACACAATGTAATTCATCCACTCAACATGTCGAGACACAAAGCCTTTTTCAGGCGAGATAATACCAACTATTTATCTTCAACAGAGGAATATAGGGAACAGCCATGTATCCCGAGCAAGCCTGGAAAACATCAGGTTCTGGCTGCCAAGGACACTCGATATTTTTCAAAACTTATTCAAACATCTTGCTGCTGCTTGTAATGGACATTTATCCCTGATAAATGCACAAACACAAAACATTCTATCTCCCATCATTATGAGCCAAACTTAGTGCATGCATACATAACTCAGTAGGTTCTCACCAAAATACATACAATTCAAATTATTTAGTGTTAAATGTCAAAGGAACGAAGAAAGAGGCCATATTTTACAACACATTAGATTGAGATAGCCAGTAAAAAGTGTGATGTGAGGAAGCCTCACTCCCTGACACTATTTGGCACAACTGTGCTGCCAACCACGATGCTGTGGTCGACTGGTGCTTTTAATTATGCGTTAGCAAAGCTAAGTAACAACCATAGTTTTAATTGGCAGGTCCGTTTGGTTTGGTGGCTGCGCACCAAGTCCATATACAAAGTTTGGAGTCAGTCAAATCTTACAGTTCTTCGATCACACACACCAGGCATCTAACAATGCACTTTCTTTTTTAATTGGGCTGTATATGTCACGGGGTGACGGAATATTTCTTTCTTTACAATGTCCTAATCCATGGTCGGTAGATTTTCTTTGGTGTTTTTATAATATGATTAGAGTTAGGAAATATCTATTGGATTGTAATGATTTGATTGAGTTGCAGTGGATTATTTTGTGTGGTTTGCTTTGCAGTGATTTCATTTTTGTATTTTGTTTTCTTCCTGGACCCATGGACAATAAGACATCCAAGGACATTGTTTGAGAGACATTGCCTGGTCCCCTGTTCCATTTGTATCCCACTCCCCTTAATGTCCTTTCAGTGATTGGCCAGCAGCCAGCTGGCTGACAGACAGCAGAATCAGGAGAGGGCGGTTTCTACTGTTTTTACTTCATCAGTGGTGATTTCCCTGCAGCCGCGGCCCCCTGTTTTTTGGAGTTCCGGTGGAGCTGCCCGGGAAGGCGCACGACAAGGTGAGCGCGGGGTGTAATGAGGAGTGAGCAGGTGAGCGTGCGTGTGTGAGGGCCGTTACAGAGCGAGCATCCCTGCTGAGAGCGATGCAAGAAGCATCGCTGTTCGAGTGGGTGGTCTGCCATTGCTGCTACGGGTACACACCAGAGCAAAGCCAGGCGGGGGAGCCGCGCAACCACGGCGTGGAGCTGAGCCACGGGGACGCGGAACCACACGGACGCCGACAGGCACACCGTGGAGACGACGAGTGGTCAGCTGGAACTCTTTTTATGCTTGTATGATTTTTGGGGGACTTTTTAACTACCATTGTCATTCAGCTACGGCTAATTTTATTAAATTCATTTTATTTTTTATAGATGTCTTTTGAGTAAATGTGAATAAAGATTCCCTTTGGCACTTTACTCTGCCTTTCTGCTCTGTGTTGGATTGTTGCTTGAACCTGTGACATATACAAAGTTGAAGTGTTATTATCGTTGTTGTCATTTGTTGCATTCTTCCGCCTACTAACTCTTGATGATTTCTCCACCTCCTCCACCTCCTAGTACTCAGCTCTCCTCCTGTTTGTCGTACCACCCCATAATTGTGAAAAGAGATGCAGGTAATGCCATTTATGGTGAACTGGAGGAGAAAGCGGCTTTGGCCAGATGCAAGGTTCAACAAGGATTTAGAGCTTGGAACACATAAGACTGTGTTCTGACCAGCCGTGGCTAACCTCATGGCTACACTCAGTTATCCCAGGCCTGATACAGTGAAACTGCCATTGAGCTAACCCTTCGTGACTCCTCCCCCTTGGTGCTGTTTCTATTAACGGTTCGCATTTCCAATCCCTGGTCCGAAACACTTCTGGATGGGTGGACTACCACACATCCAGCCCTTGAGCCCCTGCTCCACTCAGCTGCATCTGCCAACTTGTTGTCGTTATGGACTCTATTCCTCAAGCCCATTCCCAGTTGATGGTGATGGCTATTTGCAACTCTGAAGTTGGTATCTCCACAAGGTTCTTGCACAGGCCTCTGTCTCCGACCACATCTGTTGATACTTCTACATAGATGGCAACGCAGCAGGCTGCGGCAGGTCCTGGCCTTGCACACCGACTGGAATCCCCTCTTGAAATTCTCATTGAAGTAACCGTAGATAATGGGGTTTACGCTGGAATTGGCAAAAGCGAGCCAATGGGCAAAGGGGAATATGTAGCTGGTCAGAATGTCTATTCGATCTGTGTCCAAGCCGCCATAGTCTGTCATCATCATGAGGGTCCAGAGAGGCAACCAGGAGAGCGTGAACAGCAAGGCCACCAGGATCAGCATCTTGATCACTCTGATCTTTTTCTGTGAAATCATCTGATGACCACCCCTCCTGCCCCCGCCCTGGACGGTGGCATTGGCAATCCGTGGCTCCCTGTGTGCAACCACAGACGAACACAGCTTGATGCCAATGCTTCCGTACATTACTGAAATGACGGTCAGGGGAACCAGATAGATGTGAGAAAACAGAACTGCTGTGTAGACCTTCCTCATCAGCGGGTTGGCAAAGTTTTCATAGCAGGTATACAAAGGGAACGTGTGGTTGAAGTCGTGATTGTACACCATATAGTGGAAAGGGATTTTCTCCACCGTCAATGCGATTGCTGCAGGGCACATGATGATCACAGCTAGAACCCAGATCAACACAATGGCTGCCTTGGCAACAACTATGGAGGGTTTGGGCCGTAGAGGGTACACAATACAGCGAAACCTGTGGAAAAGAAAACGGTGGCTTAACATTCACATCAACTGCAATCAAAGATTTGATTTCAATAGCATGTAAAACATTTTTAAGACATCTTGGTGACTTTCATTCAAAAGATGTAGCCAAAGTCTGAAATATGGTCCATAAAAATCCTAACGCATTGTTGCTTCTTATCTCTAAATGAAAGCCTTTGGCTGGCCTTTGGCCTTTGCAACTGTCCTACAATGCCAGCTGAATTTCTAATTTGGTACACTAGTGAATGAACTTTTCTGTAAATTATGGGGCTAAACGCTCTGTAAATCACCCTGGACACCTTGTCGTTGTCCAGGAAGATAGCAGCCATGGGAGATGTGTTATCCTAAGTCGCCCAGATAACATCAACAAACCTGATGTTGTCATGTTGAAGAGCAAAAGCATAAAGCCAACTTGGTCAGGATGGATTGTGAGGTTATAACCCTGTGCAGGTCGTGGTCTGGGCCTACAGCCCAAATGGAAGATTATGTCTAAAAACCCAAACTCCTACGTTAACCGGCGCAGCTTTTGAAGTCACTGTGGTAGTGCTTAGTGGGTGAGGAGACGACCAGATACCCATTGCATGCGAGTTAAGCCATCCCATGTGATACCGCTCAGCCAATCAATTCAAGAGAAGAAGACAAGTAAAGCGGCGAAAGGGAAATAAGGAACAAATGGTGTTCCCCAAAGTACGAAAAGTGGACAGTGACAATAGAGCATTAAATCTAGAATGGATAAAGGTTTGTTTAGACATTGTGAGACTCCCATAACCAGCGACTTCATTGCATTCATGCGTTTGCAGTAGCAAACCTGGAGCGACGCAGCACAGTGGCAAAAATAGCAGATATGAATACAGCAGACGGGTTTTCGAGAGATTGTCATTGCTTTTTGGGGGAAGTTAAAGTCTCCATTGAGCCCTGAGTTTCCAAAACATCAAATGGCAGTTACGACCTTGACTTCTCCAGAGGCAACACCTGCTGAACAACAACAAGATATGATGCCACAGCTGACTGGTGCCACAGCTCACACACGAACATCCTCTACCCTCCATCCCTCCCTCCCTTGTTAACTCCGAGCAACAGGCCACACAGACCCTCTCTCTCTCTCTCTCTCTCTCTCACTGCTCCCCCTCCACCTCCACAAGCAAGGTTCCCTCCCAGGCTCAGATTCAACAACAAAGGCCGTGTGAGACCTAACTGGGGTCTGTGTAACAGGTGTGGAGCTTTTGGGCACTGGGCCAGACGGTGCACGATCAATCAGGGTTTCACACAGAACTCACATGCTGCAACACTATTGCTGCAGCTTAAGGATCTTACTGAGTATATCGGACAATTAAATAACACTTTGATCAGCATTTTTCAACAGGTGACGGATATCCTGAAAACCCTGCCTCCCGACCATGGAGCCACACAGGCTGACGGGGACCTCTAGAAAGACTCCATTATGGAGATTAGGCTGTAATGACCGCACAGCCATGTCCATACTGATCATTTTGACATTTATCATTGTGGGGCCAATTTTGTGGTGGGAGAGGCATCCCTCACAGTTAAAACTGGATCTAAATAAAACTCATGCCTCACAGTCATTGTTGAGATTGAATCAGACCAGGGGGGCCACTGATTTAAACTTTCAGATTCTTCCTAAGAAAAAAATTTAAAAATGGCTTGTAGCTCTTTACAGATGGGTAGGTAGGTTCATGGGTCGGTCGGTCGGTAGGTAAGTAGATAGCTACGGTAAGTCGGTAGGTAGATGGGTAAGTAGATAGGTACGGTAAGTTGGTAGGTACATGGGTAAGTAGATAGGTACGGTAAGTTGGTAGATAGATGGGTAAGTAGATAGCTATGGTAAGTTGGTAGGTAGATGGGGAAGTAGATAGGTACGGTAAGTTGGTAGATAGATGGGTAAGTAGATAGGTAGGGTAAGTTGGTAGGTAGATGGGTAAGTATATAGGTACGGTAAGTTGGTAGGTAAATGGGTAAGTAGATAGGTACGGTAAGTTGGTAGGTAGATGGGTAAGTAGATAGCTACGGTAAGTTGGTAGGTAGATGGGTAAGTTTGATTGAAGATTTCGAGGAAGAAGACCATTATTGGTATCCCTGAACACTTTGCATACATATTTTGCTACAGTTAACACATACCCATATGTAGCATTACACACACGTAGGGGCGTGATACTCATAGTTTTCTCCTTTCTCTTCTCTCCTCTTTTATATTGTGTTTAAATAAAATACTGTGTTTAGGTTTAAGACATATAATGTTTGAGTAATTTTGATTGATTTCATATTAATTAATTAATCATTAGTGTTGCGGTTGATTAGTTTTTCATTGATAAGAATAGTTTTAATTAGATTGATTTGATTGATTTTGAGATTGATTTTAAATGTTGTTATTGATTAATTTTGAATAATTATGGTGGTTTTCATTAACTGTGTTTTGATTATGTTGTTTTCAAGTCTTTTGATTACATTATATTTGGTTAAATCATTTTTAAGCTAAATTCAGTCAAACTTCAATCAGCAGGTTTGTTTTGTTGATTATATGTATTCATGCGTATTTCCTTGTTTTTAGTGTTGGGTTATTGAGTTTAGGGAAATCCCCTCTTAGCATGAATGTACGCTATGTTTACCCTTTTCCACTTGCGCTGCTGTTACTTGCAAAGAAGATCTGCTTTCACATAGTCGCTCACATACAGGGCAATGAAGGTCACACTTGCATATCCACTATACGATCAGTGTCAAAAGGGGGACTCTGAGGTGGTCCCCTGCCTGGTTGTGTTGCAGCTTCAGGATTGGTTGGTCACTCACAGTTTGGCCGGCTGTTGAGTTGGCTACTGGCACGGAAGCTGTGCTACAATACAGGAGTAACTTCCCACCTGCATTTGATGCTGACATGATAGAATCATTTCAGAAGTTGGAATCTGAGCTATTCTCCGGCCTGCTGAACAGAACTTCAGGGACTGGTTAGGGACTCTGGGTCACTGTGACCCCGCATTACTTTGTCTTCCGCACTAAAGCTTCTCTCTATCTTTCAGTTTTGTCTTCTGACCATTGGTTCTTTTGATACACGCCTTAACAACAACACACACACACGGTATTTTAAAAGGTCATTATTATACAAGACAAAATAGAATGGACAAAGTAAAACACGGTTGTGCGTTAGAGATAACTGCACCTGGGCAGGACCAGCCCACCAAGATCATGAACTGTCTATAAGAATGTTGTTTTTCCATGTATCGACACTCATTCTGGCTGAGATCCCATAAGGATCCTGTCGCTTGAGTCCAGCACTGTCAATGCTTTACCTGTGACCAGATTCCGGAATAAACTGCTCTTTACTTTTTAACTGAGATCCTCTCCGACTAGACCTTGAGCTGCCAACAAAAGAACCCAACATTTATATGCCTTTTCTATTACGGTCTGGTTACTTTTAAACAAAAATGTAGTAACGTTGCTGCAATGATGGCTATTTAATTTCTCACATGACAGATGATTACAGGAAGAAAATAATGAAATAAAACTGTAGAAAAATAATTGAAGGTTTTATGTGATTTTTAGTGCAAAATTGCAAGTAATGCTTGGCAGCAGAGTGGAGCTGTCACATGCCACAAATTGACACTGTTGAGTTGAGATATGAAACAAAAAGAAAAATTCAAGGTTTTCCTCCCTATAGTTTATATTTGTGGAGTACATTATTCAAACATATTTTATTCATTTTCTCTTATTTTGCAGACATTATTTAAATGCAGACATTCTTTTTGTAAATGACAGAACATTATGCATTCAGGCATTCATACATGTTGCTCAGTTCCATTATGTGACGATAAATATTCAGTCCTGGGTAGGATGCACTCTGTAGACCTGAAAAGCTACTTGACTTTCACTGTGGAAGAGAAAATTGGTTTTTTTTGTTTGCTTTTTCCTATAAAATTCACCTCTCAGAAACCTCCATTATTTTCCTTCTTTTGAAATAGTGAATGTTGATTTATGTGGGGCCCGAAAAAGGCGCACAAAGCCAGCCAAACCAGATAGGCTTCTTTCTTTTTTAGTATGGGGCTCTATGTTCGTAGACCCAAAAAAGCCCCAAAACATTATTTTAAAATGTTCCCGCAAATTCCGCTTTGGTACTTAATTTCAGCCAGTCTAAAAGTGTCTCTATGAGCTCTCCAGAGAACGGGCTGTTTCTGTGCCTGTACCTTTAAATGTCAATGAGCTGCGTCTGGCCACGCCCACTCCACGCTCCTATTGGCCAGGGGATGTGGCTTCACTGGTGTACGTTGTTTGCATTTTTTTACGGTAGAAACGCCGTCGTTCAACTGTAACTAATTGAAGCAGAATCGGACACAGAAGTAGAGGTTCTCGTTCACCAACATGTTCAGATTCTGCGGCTGCAGCAGGAAGTTTCACAATGGTTGGTTCATTTTATTTCTAAATCTCTTATTTTGTTCATATGTGTTGCCTAACATTAAGCTAACGCTAGCTCCAGCTAATAGTAAGGCTCATCTTCTGTGGGGGGCACGTGGACAGCAGCCCCCACTACAGCCGGGGGGAGTGGACAGAGACTTCCACCTCACAAGTCTCCAACTCTCAGAGCCGCTCGTTTCAGCTCACAGTGGGTGAAAAGTGGAGAGAGCAAGTAAATGAGATGACAGAATCTTTTCATTTTTGGACCTCATTGTCATGCTACAGGGACACGTATGACTGTTAGAAAACCTTCAGAAAATGAATTTGGCTCGGAAGATGACCTTTAAATGCGGCACGCGAGTCGTGCACTGACAGTTTGGTTGCCAGCGTCCTGCCGAGACCCGACAGCAGGTGGAGGAAGACCTACGAGAGGGGGACTCCCGCGATAACGTCCTACACCAAAACACGTTGCTTCGCTTCTCCACTTCACATCACTTTAAAGATTGCAAATAAATGTTTAAATGCATTTTTGTTTTATGAATAGGCTATTTCTTCATTATTTTTGGTGTTTCTAAGTAATTAATCCTGACCACATTCAGTTTCAGTTACATCATTTAATCCAATGTGATCTAATCTACTGTAGATGAGTTCATGTAATTAATAATTAATAATTCAATACATTCATTTACTTAATGGTTCAGAGGGTTTGATGACCGTTCACATATTTATTTTATGAAATACGCCTGACATCCTCCACACCTGTCCGCGTTTGGCATCTGTCCGCCTGCACCCCGATCACAACCACCGAAGTTGTGCGAGATCAGCTGTGCTGCCCTGCGCCGGCACTTAGACGTGGTCTGAGCAGGCATAAGCGCAGGTCGACTTTCTGCAACCAAATTGTAACTCCTCCAGTCGTATCTGCGCTGACACTCATTCTGCTGCTCCGGCACGCCCATCTTGGTGCAGACCGGTCTGCAAAATTGGCAAACACTTGCAGCGAGCCTTGCGCTGGCAAGAAAATCAGGATATGACGGCACTTGCAAGGTCTACGAAAATAGAGCCCATGATGTCAATATCACCAATGAAAGGTTGGAATTCGATATCCATTGACTCTGCTGCTTTATTGACAGACAGTAGATGGAGAAACATTGAACAGGCAGTCTGAGTTAAATAACTAAGGTCACGCACTCCAATAGCTGATATCAATGACCGTGACAGATGAAATTTGTGTGAAATCTGTCCTCTTGTACGGCTCGGAATGCTGGCAAGTGGTGAAAGGAGAGGAGTGAAAATCAGTGCCTTCCGCAATGGGTGCCTTAGAAAAATCTGCCTAATCTCCTGGCACAACTAAATAACAAACAAAGATCTGTATGCCAAAACAGGATGCAGAGATGCGGTCCTTGAAATTAAACACCGGCCACTCAGATGGCTCGGCCACGTTCTAAGGATGGAGCAGGAGAGGATACCTCAGGTTGGCGGGTCGGCCAGAGCTGCCAAAGGTTTTCCAATTATGCAAAGGTATAAACTCACAGTGTTTGTGTGACGCTGACCAGGTTGGCTTTATAGTTTTCCATTAATTCCTTTTGAATCTTAAAACAAACGAACCAAATTCTTTCCCACTATTAGAAAATCTGCAAGCATTTCCATAACATTTCCACTCAGCAAAGTCTAATCAGCACATAAAAGGGAGAGAACATTTTCAAACATTAAATATTTGTTGGAATATTTAATGTGGAATTAATATTCCACAATGAGGCAAATGTAATAAAATGAAAGATGAACCTTTCGACAGCTATCGCCACCAGGGTGAAGACCGACGCGGAGACAGACACCCCCTGTACGAACCCGCTCATCTTGCAGACTGTATTGGAGAAGGGCCAACCTGGTGACAAGATAAGAAAAAAAAGTAAATGTATGACGCACATAGTGAGAATAACAATGATATTTGCAGTGTTAGGGAGGTGGAGTCCATGTGGAGTTTGTCACTGTGGGATCACCGGTGCAAATTGGAACATTTTGCGCACGCGTTGTGATTTAC
>CAESWR010000276.1:314641-328798 GCA_903171835.1 Mullus surmuletus | reverse complement strand
CAAAATCTTGAAATGCAGGTAAGGATTGGTGCAGTGGATGAAATGTCAGCAGTTGAAGATGAAAAATAAACAAGTCGCTCAAATGCCCAATGGGAATTAATGTTATATGTTAAAGTGTGGAGCTGAAGTCACGTCCACAAAGCCCACCGTTTCTAGAAGAGTCATCCAGAGACTAAGTTACTATGGTGACCGTCCCTATGTTCAATTCACCACATGAGTTTTCCTCATCGCAGCACAGATGTGATTTCTGGAGTCCCCCAAAGGTCAGCAAAATGGGCAGCGCGACCTCTCGCTGCACTCCTCACACATCGGAGCTCGGCCCCAACGCTTTTTGTGTTTCCCGTCGTCTCCAGCTTTCTTTGGAGAACTAAGTGTTGACTGAAGAATAATGGAGAGGAAGGGGGAAATGCCAGTAAGTAGAAAAATTCAATTTCCTATCAGGAAGAAACAGGTCTTATGAGGAATATCCAGTTTTCTAAGGGGGTAGGTGACATGCTCCAGCGCTGTAGAAAATAACAATTCATTTAATCTAGTTGAAAAATAAAATAAACAAATAAATAGAAATAGAATAAGAAAGTAATTATGATTATTTCTGATTATTATTATCAGAAGTAGTATGAGTTGACTGCATTTCCTAAGAACACGGCCAGTGTTGTTTTTGAGTGTCAGCTACCAGTCGAGCCATGGTATTTGTCATCCACTCTGTGACTCTGTGTGCAGGGCTGCCATGGCGATAGAGCATCTTTAGGTGCAATTTGTACCACAGAAACTCTATTCTTATCAAAGTTAGTTGTTAAAGCTACCAAACGTCACCCTCATTATCCACGTGGAGGACGACACCCACATGAACACGACACACGAACATCAAAAAGGACTCTGGTTGCCACTTTTTTAACAAAAGTTTGAGATTTTTCTGGATTAGTTCCCTTTTATTTTAATTTAATTTACATCAATATGAAATCACAAATAAGTTGTGCATCCAAAACATGTGGTCAAAGACAGAGATTGAAGACACATGTTTTTTGTGAAACGGCAAGTTAATCGAATGACCTACTGGCATTTTGTTGCCTCTCTGTCGTATGTCTCCAAATCCCTTTTACATGCTGTTTCTGTTCCTCGTTGTATTTATCTTTTTTTAATTTTAATTTATGCCGTCTCCACTTTAGAGGATTAACTCACCATGCTAATTATACACATATCACGTCCTCCCACCCGCGAGCAGCAAACACTTGATGGACAGACTGGCACAATCCCAATTAGGATCCTTTTGTGTTGCAACAAACAGGAGCGAAACATAGATGCCATAACGTGGTACTCCAGGTGTGTTCTCATCAAATGTAGCCCTCAAACCTGCTGAGAGGATTACAGGTGTACACGGACAAGATTGCGAGGCTTCAATACAAATAGCTTTTGTTTTCTAAAGAAAGGGGAAAAAAAGGTCAAGAATTGTATTTGCAGAGAGGACACTGCTTGAAAGGTCTGGCATTTGTTCTGTTTATCAGCAGGCTTGAATTCACAGAAGGGGCAGAGAGGCGTGATGGCGGCGGTGGTGGCGGTGGTGGCGGTGGCGGTATGGGGTCACAGGCTGTCTGTCAGCAGCAGAATGGCCGCCTCGGGGAGTGGAAACAAAGTGAGCAGGTAGGGATGCGGCTGATAGCACGGAACAATCTGGGGAAAAGAGTGAACTGACGTGGAAAGAGAAAGGCTCTGTCAGGTAGCAGGAAGTGGGAAATGCGCCCAGTGCACTGTTTTGGATTTTTCAAAGTCAAGCCCTCCGAAAAGGCTCACCAGGAAGGACACCATGTTATGCTTGTCTTTTGTCCATGTTTAATCAGTCCAAACGACAAACACAGGTCATAAACCTGGAACATAATAACAGGTAAACAGTTATTCTATGTATTCTGAACATCTTTGAACACCCTGAATCAAGCATCCTAAATCAGAGATTAAAGGCAATCCAGACATCCATGAAAATCCGAGATTGAAGGTAATCTATACATGACATCATAAAAACTCATTCATGCTAGATGTCAAAGCTAAAAAACGACAATTATCTACAGACCAACGGCTCATGATGACGAGTCGTTGATGGAATAACAGTGAAAGAGTTTCGTTGCTGAGCTACAACTTACCCTTCAAGCTTCTAAAGCACTGGTTCTCAACCTTCTTGGAGCCCTGGACCCCCTGCATAGTTTTGATCTACCCTGAGGACCCCCTCAGGGTGGGGGAGCAGTGATGCAATTTCATAGAAACAGTTCTTCTTCTACTTTGTTTGTAGCATTATCTTAACTAATAATGAGTTTTCACAATAAGAGCATTATTAAGCAATGAATGATGTATGCCCACTGAAAGAGTAGGGGGCTCATCATTTGAATTTGAATACGTTTCTATTAACATAGATATTTTATTTTCATGGAGCCCTTGCGATTACACCATGGACCACTTGGGGTAGAACAGTGTTTCTCAACCGGGGGTCTGCGGACCCCGGTTGAGAAACACTGTTCTAAAGGACTTAGATTTATCTTAGACTTCAAAACATTAAAAGCAATAAAGCATCAGCTTCAAAGTTCCAAAGTCACAATCTTCCCACCTTTAACATAATAATAATAATAATAACAATAACAATAATAATAATACCTTTATTTTATATAGTGCTTTAAAAACAACTCAAACGCACTTTACAACAGTAACAAAGCAGAAGGTCAAAATTAGAAGTAAAAACAACATAGAAGCAGGAAATTAAACATTAAAAGCAGTCTTAAAAAGGTGTGTTTAATGAAGAGTCTTGAAGTGGGGCAGGTTGGGGCAGTCGCGGAGAGTTTTGGGCAGACTGTTCCAGAGGGAGGGGGCTGCAATGGAGAAGGCTCTGTCTGCCAAGGTTCGGTGCTTGGGGGGCAGAGAGAGGAGATATTCGTCATGATTTTTACAGTGCAAAAGAGAATAAAGAACAGTGCGATTTGTTTCTCCTTGTCCACTTATAATAGCAGAGGAGGAAAAACCATTTGGATCGATTGATTGTACCTTTGATAAGACAACACACTGAACCCAATAGTTAATATATATAATATAATATATAATATATATATATATAATATATAATATATAATATATATAGTTAATAATACTTCTTCTTGGACATTTTGTAGAAAGATTCTTCAATTTATTGGAATTTAGTATAGGAAAGAGCAAATTACTTTACTGGATCTGCAGGATTATAAGTAAAAACACTAATTTATTTGTGGCCTCAGTTTGGCGTCGACTGGGGAAATCCAAGGCGGTTGCAATTTGAATGAAAGAAAAATAAATAAATAAAAAAGAAATGAATGCACACATGCATACATACATAAATAAATCAGAATGGCATTTATAATGTGGGGAAAACAGGGGGGAAACGACAGATTCCTCCTGCAGCAACCCAGCGGCAGGGTGGAGAAAGCGTAGGCTCCTTTCTGCTCACCTTCCTGTTCAGTAAGGTCATGGGGGCACACATTCAGCAAAAGTAATCATTAATCAATTAACACATTGCTAGAAATCACCAATAAAATGCCCCGACACAATCTATTTGTATTGATTAAGAAAACGCTTACCAACTAAATGGATCAATAGGAGCCTTGAATTGACCAGACCCTCTCATGGACCTTCTCAGTTGTCGCAGTTCTTCGGGTCTTGCCTTCATCACTTTCTAACATCAGGCACAGCTCGGTGATTGGACCTAGTAGGATGCTATTCTTGGTTCCGAGCTTCACCAATTGCGCAAGTCCTCTCCGACCAGGGAATACTCTGCCCCAGACCCTCTTGGAGAAGTTGGATCACCTACCAACACAAACATCTCCACATTCAAAGTTCTTTGAGAATGGCCGTTTCCAGAAGAGGTCGGCCAGATACTGCATCTGCCTCCAGCGGCGTTTGCACTACTTTGTGTGTCAGTGGTGACCGTTGTTAGTGGTCTTCATCTCTGGTTTGCTGCTTTAGACCTCGTCTGATGGATCCCCCCCCCCATAGACCCTCCATGATGGGATGCTACTAGTGGGTTAATTGCCCACTCTATGCCCTGTTTTCTGATTTACTGCAGAAAACAACCTTTGTAATTCATTTGTCATTCTAATAAAGTTGTTTCCATTGTCTGAGCACAGTGGCTTCACTTGCACCTTCCTCAAAAATGAAACGTCTCAGCATTAATACAGGAGCTCGTCTCAAAGCACCTCCAAAGACTGAAAATGAGGAAGTCAAAGCACTTGCAGGAATTGTTCTGTTTCTTTTAAGCTGCCTTTAATAAGATTTGTGTAATGAGCCACATGGGTTGTCTCTTAATGGAACTTCTGACTTGAAGGACACTGTTAACTACAAGCTAAAAAGCCAAATAACCAAACATGCTTCACTTCAATGTTTTTATTTATCGCGCAACATAAAACAATATTGTGGAGTTTTTACCACATACACTATGTATTCACATAATACACCATACAGCTACAAAGAGAGAGAGACTGAACAAAAACACTTTTTTACATACTGCATCCTTGACATGAAAAATAAAGAACCAAGAACAATCCTAAAACTTAAAAGGAATGTAGCTGCCAGTTGTGTAGGTAGATTTTCTCTTCTTTTCTTTTTTTTTTTTTTTTTAATTTCTAATATGGGCCAGGATCCATGTCTCTATCCCAAATTTGGAAACCATTCATTAAATTAGGTGTTCATTAGACTACTAAAAGTGGGCCATACACAGTGAGATGTACACGTCTATCTATGATTGTGTCGAATGTCTGCAAAAGACAAAATATACAAGGTGTTAAGAGAAAGAGAAAGGGGTGAGGAGATGAGGGAGGCCATACACAATAGTCTGGTATTGTTCGAATATCTTAACATTCTCAACATGTACATGTACAACATACTTAAATGAGGACTTCCAATATGCACTGGTAATTCCGCCGCGCCAACCGTCAAATCCAGATAACAGTCTTTGTTTGCCTTGAATGTCATCGAAGTTCAATTGAGTTCACGTACAACATGGTGTGAATATTAACAGAGGAAGTACTCAACTCTTTGAATACCTCCCCGCCCTCTCCGAACGAGATGTATATTCTTAGCGTTGTAACAAAAGACTTCATAAAGTCAGCACCAGGGCAGTTTCCATCACCGTGAAACTGCTTCAATCAAAAGAAGATGTCTTTTGACGTCTTAAGAGCTCAGAAAAATATCTCTGGTAATCATTAATCCCCCTTTATATGTTTTTTTTACACAGTGAATTTGAGGTGTAGCATTATAGCACCAGCTGAACAACCCCCCCACCCCTCCCCCATCGCGGCGTTTCTCGTGAGAACCAAACTCGTGAGACATTTAGAAATTTACAAACTTAACATACACTGTATCCTAAGCATCTTGCAAATGTGTGTGTGTGTCTTGGGGGCCATGCATTACTTTTATAACATAAAAAGGGCTCATCGTGACAAGGGTCCGCAAGTCGAAGAGACGGAAAGTTTAACCTACTGTACCAGTGCCGGCCAAACCAGTCGAGGTGTATCATATAAAGGAGTATCACTAAAAAACAAAAATCCCTGGTGTCTTTCACAGGCAAGCCATATTTTTCTGCCAAGTGCATATATAATTAAAATGAAAACGAGAATAAGTAATAATGATAGATACATTTAAACGAGCAGGGACGCAGTCTCTTACCTGATAGTCTAACACAACTGAGAAAGATTGCTGGGCTATTACTCACTAAACATGTCCACAGATTCACTTCAGACTGGATCTGCAAATACCAACATGTTTTCTCAACAGATACAGTTATGCACATGTCTACTGAATTTAAAGGAATCTTCTTTTTTGTTTGTTTGTTTCATGCCGAGTTAATCGTTCAGAGGGTTTTTGCGTGCCACTCTGACGTCTCTGCTAAATGCGAAGCCAATGACTCGGCGGGTTAGCTGGGTCAACGTGAAGACTGGCCGTGTTTGACCCTTCCAGCAATCACTTTCACATCTTGGATGTTTTGTCAATCAAAAAAAACAAAACAAAAAAAAAACACCTATCAGAGGGGATATGTTTACTGGTGACCCACAGAGGTGCTGGTAGGTGGGTTTTGTTACCTCCAGTCGCATCAGACAGTCTCCATGCTAATCCCCACTAACCCGGCAGGTTACCAATCTTCTGTAACCCTCACTTTTTGTTTTTGCAGACAAGGTTGCAGATACTACCATTTTCCGTGGAATGTCAAAGTGAGTGGGTAAAGTGTGGTTTCGTTTTGTATAATTGGGCTGATTAGTTTTCCAAAGTGACATGTTTGTTTTTTTTTCAGTTTCAGTTACATGCTGACAGGGGGCACAGTACTTTAGAGAGCAAGAACAGCAGTGTTACTAAGCACACAAGTACAGACACAAGTGTCGTTATACCCCCTAGTCATTCATGGGTTAGCTACTATCCTCATCAGTTAAATAATTTTACCTAAATATTTTAATATTTACATTTTTTATCTCTCTCTTGAGAAAATTAAAAACAAAACAAAACAAAACCAAAAACTAAGCTTCAAGTTGTCAATAATCGGCTCTTTCTTTTTGTCATTAAAATCAAGATTAAAAGTGCTTTTATAAATCTTTTCCTCTCTATGTACAATTTGTATTAGCTATATAAAAAAGATGAAAAAAAAAACCCATCAAAGACAATCATTATTATCACCATGTAGTAATAAATAAGAGTAAAAAAAATAGGTTAAATGAGTGTGGGGTTCTTGAGCACACAAAGGGACATATGCACGATTCTCTGCCCTCAGTAGCTAGTTGTGATTGTGACCAGTGTCTCTACAGCGTGAGGTAGAGAGCTGGAGACCCTCAGGAGAGGTTAACAAGGTCAGATGACCAGTGCCTTGACCTAAACAACTACCCAGCCACCAGGAGTCGGCCTGCATCCTGTCAAATTACTCATTTTCACCCTCAATGCTTTTCGCCATTGAAACCATTTTGCCATTTGAATGGTATGAATCCAACAGCTGCATGGTTGGTGGTGAGTCTGTAGCAATGAGTAATTCATGGGACTCCATCAAATGCTCTCTCTCTTTGGCTCTTTTCTTTCACACACACATGCAGTTGTGGCATTTCAGACACTCGGACACACACACATACAAAGTGAGAGATTCATTGAGTCAATGCATTTACATTTGGCGCCAACTCCCAGAAGCTACAGTAAGTTTCAAAGGTCTCTCGGTATCTCTCAGTACAATGTTTTGCCTGTGAAAAGCACTGGTAATGAGTAACCGACAAATTGTTTGAATGACTGTGCTTTCTCTGCCCTGTACAGTGTACTTTGTTAGAGGCAAAACCACTCTTTGCAGTAGTCACTGCAAAAACACCTCAGTAGGAACCAGTTGGCTGGGTTTGTGGTGACAAGGTGCCTGCAGGGGGGCGCGCCTCGCACTGCTCGAAGATGACAGCACCATGCAGATGAGGAGGCGGCCCCTCAAGGTAAATCAAGTGTAATAGGAGAGCACCAGAGAGTGTGTGTGGAATCACCAAAAGCACTGTGGTCCCACCACTGGTTCTGCTCTAACCCAGAATGGGGTTCCAAAGAAATCTCCAGACTTAGTTCACATTTGTGCCTCAATGGGACAAAGATCAACTTTGCCTTTGTCTGCTTTGCGAGCCCATCCATGGTCAAACAGGGTGCAAGTCTCCCTCTAGTGTGCATGGATGGGTAAAGCAGCAAGGCAAGGCTTTACTGGCTCCTGAATGGATCTAACTGCAAATGCTCATAGGCCTATTTGAGCGCACCATCATGAAACAGCAAGTCTCTTCTGCCCTCTGGAGTTCACACCGGGAAGTGCTCGCCCCTACTTGAATGGTATCAAAGGACAAAAGAGTGCCACCTATTTGCAAATACTAGATGACCCAGACTTGAGTTAGAGCACCTAAGTACAGCATCAAGTGCCATGAAGAGGAGCGGAATGAGAATTTTTGATCAGAGCTGGAAGTTGAGCACCAGTCAAAAGCTGCAGGGGTGTAGAACAGGAGGCGGAGCAGGAGCGCATTAACTCATGCCAAGAGAAGCAGCAAAAGTTACTCCAAAAGTGGTTCAAGGGCAACTGCAATTATTAGAAACCTGGACATTATTTACCTTTTTTTTCTTCATTATAATAAATTTTGTGTTCAAACTTCCAATATTGACAGTTTTACTTCCCCAATTGCTTGTATGCACATTTCCTGTAGCCATATTTACATCAAAAAAAGTATCAAATTCACACTACAGGAATGATATGAAGTTGAGTTGTGTTTTAAAACAGTCGGTGCTGGTAACTGGATGATGTTAGCTTTGAAATTGTCAATTTGAACACAACTTCCACGAGTAAAACTCAGGTATTTCATAATTGCAGATGTCCTTCAGGGTGGATTTTTTTTTCTTTTTAATAAAGGATACATATCTGTATATTGTCATTATAGAGAGATATCTAAGGCAAGCCCACAATAAAGGCTTTCAATATATATAATTAGCGATGATTTACTTCCTTGCCATGCAGATAATGGCTCCTCCTCCAAATACAGCTGGAAGATTGACAAAAAGAAAGAAAAATACAGTACACATTTTCCAAATGGAAAAGGGAACTGTCTGAATGACTCAGACCGATTGATTAAAAAAAAAAAACAACAAAAAAAACAATCACATCATTAATAATAACATTAATGAAAACAGCAATAATAAAAAAACAAACAAGTCTTCATTATAATAATACCTGTAATAACAACATTGACAGTAACAATAGCAATCATAATAATATTGATAATAGCAATAATTAGAATCATTAAAATTCTATGAACAAGAAAAAGCAATGGAGTTCCTCTCCAGCGAATAGAGAGGAAGAGCACCACAGGCAGTGTGTCTGATGCCCAAACCACTGCCTGACATGAGGTAAAAACAATAAAAATGTCCCCCCCCCTCTAAGTGGACTGCAAAAGGAGCAGGATGGAGAGATGCCAGACGGTGGCTGAGAGACATTCATCCTGCCCATCGCTCTCTCCAGGCCCACCACTGCACCACACGGTATCGGTCTCTTTGTGTCTATCGGGCCTCACACAAAGTGGCTGTAGGGCCCGGTGAGGCGGGTGAAGGCATAGGGAGACACATTAACCGTAGACGTGGTGTGGAAAGTGGGGGCTAACCTTGTCACTGGCCCCTCCCTCTTATCCTTAGATTGTCCAGGCCCTGGAGTAGCCCCTGCCGCCGTGGCCCCCCATTTGCGCTTTTTGCCGAGGGCCTTGATTTCCTCCTGGGAGAGGCCGAGGAGAGCTGCTTCCTGCTGCTTCTGGAGCGCTCGCTCTGCCAGCAGCTTCATCTTAGCCTCCCACAGAGCCAGGCCATGCATGGGCTGGTTAAGGTTCTTGTGCTGGTAGAAGACCAGGGAGATGCGAGTGGGATGGGAGCGATCGGGCCGTTTGAGCGGGGTGGTGGCGTGCAGCTCCCGGCGGGCACATTCGATCAGGATGGAGCCGTGGGCCGGGGCGACCGCTACACCTCCAATATTGGGATCCAGGAAGTTGTGCTCGCTGTCAGACCACACCTCATCCTCATCGTCGTCATGGCGCTTGGAGGGGGTATCGCACTCAGCTCGACTGGGGTCCCAGCAGACCTGATCTGACTGCTGTAGGGCATCAGGGAAGAGGCGGCCCTCGGGAGCAGGGGATGGGGTGTTGCCCGCAACCGAACCTCCACAAGACTTCCAGGCTTTCTCTTGAAGCCCCAGGGGAGTGGAACAGCGACTCTCACCGGTTTTAGACCACATCTTATCGGGGTAGGCTCCTGCAGGACTGCTGTGCTTCAAACCGGGACTGTACGCAACATGTCCCATGGCCCAAATGTTGGGCTGGGGACTAGAAGCAGGCCTGGCCCAGTGCCGGGGAGTGCCTGGCTGTGGTGTAAGTGAGCCTGAGTGAGAGGTGCCAGGCTGCGGTGTACCTGGGCGGGGCGTGCCCGGGGTGGAAGGGCGTGAAGTGCCTGGGTGTACGTTAACCGGGTGCACTGTGCCTAGGCAAGGAGAGGGAGACTGGGGTACCTGGAGTGGTGATGGTGATGGCGCCGGGGAAGCCATTGGAGTATTTGAGCCAGGGTAGGCTGTCCATGGCTGGGGGTAAGGAGACGCCTGCCGCTGCTGAGGATGCTGCTGCTTCTCTAGGTTGACAGGCAACGCTTCGGGACATTGTTTCGGATTTACAAGGCCGTCCCAGTTAGCGGGGACGACACCTCCATTAAACTTGTGCCCTGGCCAAGGACCGGGCTGGGGGGTGGTGCTCGGCGTGTTGGTGTGAGCCTGGCTCGGCACCATCCCATCATGGACTGGCACATCCATGGGCTCCTGCTTGATGACCGGCGTGCCCCTGTTGGAGGTTTCAGATGAGACAGAGGAAGGACGGGACTGGTTGTAGTCTGGCGGCGGGGTGCACAAGCTGGGATTCATTTGGTTGCTTTGCTCTGGGTGGCCGTGGAAGGACTGGGTCAGTCTGGCCTGAAGGCTGTGAATGTCAGGTTTCTTGTCTACCTGAACAGCCTTACTGCCTGCTTTGGACAAAGAGCCATTTCTACCCTCATAGGTCCTCATCTTAGGGGGGAAAAGTGCATTGGGGGGGTAGTTGTAGTAGCCATAGTGCATTGCCGGCAGATTGTGGTGGTAACCGTTTACTGGGTCTGCTGCAGAGGGCTGGCCAGTTGGGGGGAGGCCTCCCCTTGCATAGTAAACAGGGTGTGGATAGATGTTGTTGAATGGGTCTGCTCCTTGCACAGGGTATCCATCGATTGATCCATTGAAGGGCTCCTTCTTGATGTTTGGCTTCACCTCTTGTTTTATAATTGCTGAATGTTTGGTCCACAAGCAAAGAAAAAATTAATTAGCAAATGCCTTTCAAGCTCCAACATGAAGTAATTCAGAATCATTGTCGTGTCAGACCGCTATTAACTAACACCAACCTTGTTATGAGTGC
Organism: Mullus surmuletus; assembly: GCA_903171835.1. Taxonomy (NCBI): domain Eukaryota; kingdom Metazoa; phylum Chordata; class Actinopteri; order Syngnathiformes; family Mullidae; genus Mullus; species Mullus surmuletus. Next base: position 317,846 of record CAESWR010000276.1, on the reverse strand, counting down.
AAAAAAGAAAAAAAAAAGGATGTCTAACCTTTATTGCCTTGGGGTTGAGGGCACCCAGTGATGCACTCCTCAGTCTTGACCACCGTTTTCTCTGGCGTCTCTCCCGTCTGCTGCATCAGCTTAGTCTTCTTCTTCTCCGAGGCAGCCTTCTTGGCCTCCAGGCGGCGCTGTCGGCATGACTTGGCAGGTTCGGGAAGCTTGCGGACTTCCCTGCGGAATGCCTGCAACACGTGGATGGCTCCCGTCTGCATTTTGAGGCGCTGGGCCTCCTCGCTGCCAAACTCATCAGTGGCGGAGACCTTGTAAAGAGGCAGCACATGGAGCTGCTCGTCCTCTGGGATCTCCCCCACCGCACGGTTGTCCTCCTTGGTTAAAGTACACACCTAACAAACAGATGGAGGAACATTGCAATGAACCTTTCACAAATATTGCACAGATATATCCCAGAACACAAAGTTGAAGCGCTCCGAAGATGCTCTTACCACTGTGCAACCGTTGTAAAGGTTGTGCTGGTCTTTATGAGCATGGGCGCAGAAGTCCATGCAAGCAGTGACCCCAGAGAACGGCCGGCCCTCCTTCAAACCCAGCCTGCAATCTGAAGCTTTTTGCTCTGACTGGCACTGTGGGGGGAGGGCAGAGATAATTTTAAGAATGCACACACACAAAGGCAGCATTTCAAAAGTACTATCTACCCTATTTATAAATCTCCCTTCTGAGACTAAACCGTTATCATGTGACAGGCATGGTCCTGATGTGTACTCGACTAATCTTGCTGTGTGATGAAGATTACATGTGTAGCTGTTGTGCACACGGGATCGTTACTGTGCAAAAGGTCGAAGTGTGCATGTGTTTGTAGGTGTATACGCAGACGAATGGTTTCCTAGAGCACAAACCTGGTTACTGTAAGCCTGTGGGGCCAGCCGCTGGTACAATGGAGCTACCTCAGTTGCCAGATTTTGGAAGTTATCCCTGAGTTTTCCCTCCTGGGTAATCAAAACAGGGATCACAGGTTAGAGCAAAACACTTAGAAACCTAAACAATCAAACTCAGGTAAGGTACATAAACTCTTCAACTCATACCCCCCATATTAGAGGTTAAAATACACTTTAAGAAAAAGGTATCCATGTCATACCTCTTCAGGGCGCTCTCCTTGTAGCCTGAACTTGCGCGGCATTTTGCTGCGAGCATACTTGCAGCCATTAAAGTACATACTCCAGGAGCAGCCGAAGGAAAAGGAAGCACCACAAGTTTCAGAGTCCTTGCCTTGACACGCACAGGTACGACTGCAGGGGGAGACAGTGAGCACACTCAATAAAACGTGGGTGGAATATGACAAAGATGAGAATTTTTTGTGAAGCAATTGATGATTAGAGACTGGACTATACTGGAAGTAGTTGAAGTATTGTAGCAATTTAACAAGTATTAAGAACGGAGTATGACTCTTCTTATCAATCTGGACTATGTCAACACCTATTCATGGATAACTGTTGGGAGTAGGTTTCACAACAGCTGTGCATAATTTGCAGAATAATTTGGCTTGAGTCATCTTGGATTTGTCGGTTTCCAGGACTCAGACGCCCAAATAAGAAAATATTAAGATGGAAGTCTGGTTTCTAAGAATTGGTCCCAAAAACAACGTTACTATTCTGGACACGTTCCTTTCTAACAACTGGGCTGCTTCCAGCATATTTACAAAATCGTACTTTCTAATATCAAATAAAACGATAAATACATTTTGAAATCAGAGTAATCGCCAGCTACTTACTCATCGTTGAGGCCACAGCGTCTACTGGTGGGGTTGCCGTATTTAGTGAGGGTATCACTGAGCTCTCGGTACAGTTTGTCAGCCAGGCCACTTGGGACCCCCTCCCAGGCCATAATCAGGATGATGATGACAGCGTTCTCACAATGGTGGCCCGCGCGGTGACGCACCAGACACAGCAGCTTCTCTTTCTCGCTACCACGACGAATCACCTGAAATAAAGTTATTTTGGTGTTTACTAACCTGTGGGACATGAACGGCAACACACATCCAACAAACTTCTACCATCATCACGACAGGATTGATTTTGATTTATTGGAAACTTAGGAGCATGGGTTAGTGGTAATTCTTTAAAGAATTAAAAAATCTATTGAACTTGTATATATATTTCTCAAGACAAAACACCAACCTTTTGTCTGCACACACAACTGCTAAACCGTAATGTCAGATATACCAAAGATTTCTTGGAATGATGCAGTTACAGAATGATACCTCAGACTGCTTAGCTCACTGCTGGTTAATATCTTCTCAAGGCGTCTTCCCAGAATGGCTCATTACGTAGAAACACATATGTGCAAACACATACACACACATCCTGCATAAATCTGATGTTGATTTAATCTCATTGAGTCACGAGGGACAGAGAAAAGTCTTTGTCTACTCTCTGATCAGCAATGGTTTCACATTTATTGTTATGAAACTTAATTCCTCCAAAATAGAAAATCTATCAAAACATGAGAATCTACAAAAGGACGTTACAGAAACCAAAGTTCTTGACTTTTTCCCGATATCAGGGAAAGAGGGAAGCACATGGAGGATGTGATGTGAAGTGATGCTACTTACCCACTTAGCGATCGGACATCCTCGTGAGCTCTTTCCCTCTTTTCCTGTGTACACCACCTTTTCGATCCGGACCGCCTCCCCTTTCTCTCCATACCTGGATGGGACAAGAGTGACACCCATTCAGTCTTAATGCACCCTTTTTGAAGGCAGGTCTTATTTCTAGACACTCTCAGGTGGTCAACACACTGTCATTTCTGTTTGATGGAGAGGGCCCTAAGCATACCTCAGAAAAACAGAGCTGAAAACAGTCAGCAAACGACAATCAAAGTCTTTGCTGGTTTCTTTTGGCAACACAGCTTCTCTTTAATGTTGCAAGTGTAGACACTGAGAGGACCACACCTGTCTGATTGCAAATATATGGACAGGTATTTTTGGTCAAATGATTGTTTGTGCTAGCTATGTGTTGACATTGCTAGCTTAATAAATCAAGGCTGTTCTAAGAGACGCATAAACAAATTAATTAGTTTTATACTTGGTATTTTCTGTTTACTTTCAAGAGATCTATAGGAGGAGCTAAACTAAAAATGTCACCAATTGCAAAAAAAACCTAACCCTGTTAACCTCAACTTGGATGGGGAGGAGTCTTCACAAGCTTCTGTT
>CAESWR010000276.1:302481-313010 GCA_903171835.1 Mullus surmuletus | reverse complement strand
CGTCAAGATAGGACTGTTATATAATAAAAAAAAGTCTATAACATTTTTTGAATAATAATATAGTTTTTACATCTGAAATCTGACATTAACTTATCAGAATCGTGCCAACAGATGAAGAGCTGCATCCTCCAGATGCTGCTTTGCAGTCTCAGCCCTCATAAAAATGTGCTTGCCATCTTGTAAATTTGTTTTCAATGATGGTATTTTGTTTCATCCGTGGTAACTGTGTTCATCCTTGTGCTCATGTGATTTTGCTTTATGGTGTGTAAAACATTATCGAAAATCTAAATTCTCAAAACTGTGTCACAATTTTTAAGATAATTTTGCCCTTCCCAGCCGACACACATCAACCACTGAAACAATCAACCGTGTTTGACAGGTGGCATGTTTTTATAAACTCGCCCGGCAAGAATTCTATCACAGGCAGCAGCTGCACTTTGTTAATTAAAACGACCATGTTTGGGTTTTCATGCATAAATTGAATAAGCACTAAACACGATTTGTGCTTTTAAGTCCTCTGATGTGTTGCAGACCAAGATCAACTGTTTATTGGATTCATTCCGCATCGTTTTAAAAACCTGGCAGATAGACTTTATTTTTACTTTGATGGAAAGATTATATATTTTCCCTCTGAAATGTTGCTCCTTTGAACATTTTCAAACCAAAATGATACAAGACTACTTTTCAGCCTTGATGAATCATTGAAGAAATTACACATTTGGAGCGCCTAAACTTTTTAGAATGAAACCTTTCGTCTTCCCCCCCTTGTCTTTTTCCATGCCTCCATCTTTTTCTGCTTCTTCTCCGGGTTCTGATTTGTATATTTCTTATTTGCTTCAGCCCCCTGTGCTTCTTGCTTTGCCTCTGATATGCTGATGATGCTGATATTTCCTGTTCCCCCAACTGGATTCTGGGTCACAGATTCCCGGTGGGCAAAAATGTGAGGAGGAAGCAAAGGCAGAGAGGCTCATGTAGGAAGAAGATGAGGAGAACAGACAGGAGAATTGAGGATTACCTTGTCTCCATCAGATCTCGTATGGAGGCCACAGTGGGTCCAGATCCCAGGTGATTATAGTAGGGCCCTTCATCCTTCTCTAAGATTTGTTCTGGAAAAAAATGAGAGTATATACAGTACATCAGTCAAGTACATCCTTTGACCTCAAATGCACAAGGGAAAATTCCCCTCTTTAACATGGAGGGACCACAATGGCTCAGTAGGCAGAATAGCAGGATACTGAACCCCAAATTGGTCCTGATGAGCAGGTTGGCTGCTGAATGAGGTCAATTAGTATGTGAAGCACTTTGAGTACCATTCAGGTAGAGAACATGTAATGTAAGTACCTCCTATTTCCCATTCATTGCACAGCATAATCAAATCTGTGCAGTAATTTAATGTATAATACAGTTTAACCATTTGAACTATCGTGCAGTGAAACATGTGCAGGTGTATATACAATTTCCCAACATACCACCTGGGGAATGTTGAGAAAAATGATGATGTAATAGAAAATCAATAGGGAAGAACTAGAATTTTGGCTGCAATATTTCCCAACTATAATTCATGAATGCATATTGTCTGCAGCACGAACCATTTTTTCATAATTACAACTATTTCTCTTTTAAAATCATTTCGCAACTTCACCACCTGCCAAGACGGGGGTGAGCTAATGGCTGTCTCGTTGGATCATTTGGGTAAATGTCTAACTGAGGCTGAAAATATTTACCAGTGAAAACCCTTTGACCTCTTTACCATTGTGAAGCTGTGTCCTTCAATCTAATGACATCCCAGAGTCAGCTAGGAACAGCTTATGTGTTTAAATATTTTTGCTCACTGAAGTTAAAAATTGGTTTTTAACATGAAGCCGGATTATCTGCGAGAAGCACAAGAATGTATGAACTGAGTGTTGCAGTCAGTTGCTCAAACAGCCCATCCCCACGCATTCTTTAGACAGTTAATGTGGGCTGTGGTCAGTGGAGACACTAATGCCTCAAGATATGCAAGTGTCAAGGATGTGAGTGTTCTGTCTGTGCACTGATCTGGGTACATCTGTGTTGCGTGAGTGTGTCCAACCATTGGTCGACGCCTGTGCTTGCATATCGTGTTTCAGAGCTAATCTCTAACACTGTGTGACTGAACACACTCCAAATTGAACATCTGATGGGCTTTGCGTTCTCAAGGTTACAAGAGTAGCAAGTATTTCTGCTTCCTTTAGACTTGTAGCGGAACTATTTTGCACAATTTCATAATACTATCTCACTTCTCAAAAGGTTTGATCTACAGTATCAGATATTTGAATAAACCCTGAATTGTTGTTGAAAAAAAAGATTGGTGTCCACTGAAGGAATCCACATTCTAGCAAACTGTTAACTGAACAAAACTATACTTGATTATTATCTTCTTTTTTTTTTTTAACAAAAGCGTGATGGCTAGAAAGAGGCTCTGTTAAACAAGAACAGGTCTGAGCACCTCTTTTTTAAATGGAAGAAAGGCAGTTGTAATGGGGACTGTGAGTTTGAGTAATCCAATTTAAGATGGGTAAACTGAGCCCTGAAGTGGTGTATATTGAGGTGCATACTGCTCTGGACACACACACACACACAGCCTTGTATGTGTTGATCTGGTTCACAGGCAATATGAGGTGAACTCCCCTGTTGATGCTGGGAGGCACCGGGTGTGGCTCAATGCATGAAATGAAAAGTCAAACCATGTTCTTGTGAGGATATTGCGCGAGTGTGCCCACATCACAGATGAGTACTGCATCTTCATGTAATGAAGGCACATTTGCATTCCAGTGCGGTGGCATACTAGCAAGACTTGACAGGCTAATGTGTAACTGAGCTTCACTAAGAGGTCTTGTCTTCAGTTTGTGTTAACTCATAGTTACAGCACAGCTAGCGAGTGTTTCACTGCAGTTACATTCCCCCGAGTGATTACTCTCCACACAAAGCCAGTGTTTCTTTTTTAAGGTCTTGACATTTGCACCAATTAGCAGGAAGATGTATTGGATATTTTGAAAATTTTGTTCACTTATTAGAACATGTCAATGTTCTCAGCAGGGAGCTACATCTGCATAACAGTGATGTACTCAGCAAGTAAAATGAACATGAAAAGGCACGGTCAATTTTAATAGTGAAGCCTCAACCTGTCACAATAAAAACGAGAGAGAAGTGATTTACTTTGACTTACTTTGACTACCTATTATTTCAGACAAAAATCTTCCCATGTACATTATATTTGAATGAGTAGTGTGCAGCCTAATCTATTCATTTCTATATTTTTATAACAAGGGGGCATTTTTGGAAACAACCCACAACACCAAACAATGGGATTTAAACCCTTTTCTGAACAATGAAGAATCTGTTCCTGCTAGCCTGTATTGCCTCACACTGTCTGGATTGCAGCAGCCACCCACCCTAATAACATACATTTACAGAAAAACATTACTAATCATGTTTGCTGTTCGTAGGTTCACCACCATCTTCCCAGATTAGGGGGTAACATTTGGAATGGAATGGTATTTGTTATGTCATTAATAGAGTGCATCGTTTTACAAAGAGGCACTCGTATACTTTGGCATTTTCCACTTACCCACACAGGTGCAGGTAGGAAACTCTGCCTGGAGATCCTTGGAAGGAGTATCCAGTAAGCTCTTTGTGGGGGTGTCCAGGTAGCGCAGAGGAGATTCCAAGAAGCCTCTCAGAGATGGGGAGCAGGGCAGGCTGTCCTTTGTGGGCGTGTCCTCTTCAGAATAGCATGTGGTGGAAAGTACTGCTAAGTCACCAGCAGTTTCTATCTTCATGCGTTTCGGCAGAGGGGAACATGGCATGCTGAAAGTAGTTTCTACGGGACTGGGCTGTTCCTGCTTCACAAGGTCAGGTTCTTTATAGAGGGGGGCATGGGAATGGAGCTCATGTTGGTCTTCCATGGGGTTGTCTGTGGACGCGTGCCTCAAGATTTGAGTGCCTGATGCATCTTTGTTAACCCTCATTTCCTTATCATCCACCTGAAGCGTCAAGTTGGGTTCAGTGGTGGGAATTATTAGAGCAGACTGGGGAGATGATGATGATGTGGGACAATGGGTTTGTGGACTGGTTTGGGACTGATCCTTCAGCTGAGTGGCTGTAGCGGTCTCTTCCGTGGGTTGAGTGGCAGGTATGTCTGCGGCAGAGTCTCCAAATTCAGCCTCAAACTGGCGTATCAGTTCTTCGTACTTTGGGTCTATATTCACAAGACCTTGGATTTGTGAGGTGCTGGATGGTGAAGTGGAGGTCAGAGGTGTGGTGTTGCTGGTGTTACTGAAAGCCAGACTGCCCACTGCCTCTGACTTAACTTGGGTTACAGGGGCCACAGGTGGGGGCAGAGCATCTGTAAGGGCTGGAGTGTTTTCTGACAAAGCAGAAATAGTGGAAGAGGGAGTCATTGAGGGGTTGGAAATGGATACCTGAGATTGGACTGGGGCAGGGAAGCCTGCAGCAGCAGCCTGAGTGGAGATACTGTGGAAGGGCAGAGGTGGCCGACAACCTGGTTGCAGGTTGGTCTGGGCCATGGCTCTGTCCATTATGAGGACTGGTGGTTTTTGAATGGAGATCTGAGACTGAGGCAGGAAGGTTGGCACAGAGGCTTTCTGCTTGGGCTTCTTGATGATTATCTGTTTGGGTTTGGGCAGGGGCGGGCCTGTCAGCATCCCACTCATAGCTTTTATGACAGGGGATCCTTGGCTAGTTTTTTTCTTCTTGGGTTCCTTGGGCTCCTGTTTGATGGCCAGATGAGGCAAACCTTCTTCCTGCATCTGTGGCCACCATTTCTTCAAGTTTTGGCAAGCCATGGGGGCACGTGGGCTTGGTAAGCCGAAACCAGGGGAGTGGTTAGAGAAAAGATTCCTCTTGTAGTGAAGGTGCTGTTGCAGAGCTGCCTGAGTGGAGTGACTGATGGCTGCTTGACCAGGAGACAGGGGATTGCCAGGGTAGTGCTGGCTCTGTTGCTGACCATTAGCCATATTATAATGTCCAGTGGAGGTGGTATGATGGTAGTGCTCACCAGAATCTGGCTCTTGCTTTATCCTGGCCAATGCTGGGTTGTCCTGTACCTGGATACCTCCATTCTGGTTCAAGCTGGGCTGCTGTGTGGCTGGAAGCTTGAAAGGAGAATGACTGAATTTGCCACTGGTGTCACCAAGCAATTGTTTGAGCTCTGACATGGGGTCTGAGCTGCTGTGAGGTGCAGCAGCATAGTGAAATTTGGGCTCAGACTTCATACACATCCACGGGTTCCGGTGATCAGCACCCCTGCCTTGCTGCCAATGTTGGGAAATAGGACCAAAGCCTGGAGGTTTTCCCTGACCTGGGAAGGGAGAGGTAGAAGATGAGAGAGGGGTAGCATGGGGTGGCTGGCCCTGTGATTGGGGCCTGTGGTGCTCACCAGACACAGGAGGCTGCTGGCCAGTGTGTAGTCCTGGAGGGACGGATTGAGAGCGTGAAGAAGATGCGTAGGCGACTGCAGAGGACGGGATCAAGCTAGTGCCATTTGGGGGCTGCAATGGGGGGTTCTGCGGATGTTGGTGGTGATGGAGATTACTATTATAAGGGGCCTGTGTTGGTGAGCCAGCAGCTTGCGGACCAGTACCGGATAACTGGGTAAGGGCTTCTATGGCAATGGCTGTCTGAAGACTAATATTTTTTTCCTTGGCGATGGAGAGTACCTGGGGTGAACAGGGAATCGGGGGTTTGGGGCAGGGCACTTGCTCGGGGTGAGGGCCTTGAGTTCCTTGATGCTGCTTGGTGTACGACGTAGCGAGGTGGTGTCCACCATTCATCTGGGGATAGGGTTGAGGATGACGCTGGAGATGAGCTTGCTGTAAGTTAGGCTGCATTTGTTGAGGAGAATCAGTCATCTTACTGGTACACTGAGTCTCATTTGTTGCCAACTTAATTTTCTTCTCCAGCCACTCAAGGTAGTCTGGACAGTCAGGCCCATCACAGTTGCAGTTAGGGGGCTTGTGTCCATCTTTAGCTTGGCTTAGTGCTGTCTGTAGGGTGTTCATGTCTTCTGGAGGTTGGAAGCTTCTGTCAGGAGCCCCTGCAGAGAGTTTAGTCTGAGCCCCTTCAGCACCCATCTCCTGGGTGAATTTCTCATACAGCTGGGCTGTGTTAGGCTGCACAAGGAGGCAAGAGGATGAAGAAGAAGGAGGCAAGGAGCCAGCAATTGCGGAAAAAGCCACCAAATTGTGGGCATCCTCCATGTCTGCGTGGTGGACAGGTTCACCAACGGCTGCACGACTGCTGCTGTTCCAACATGGTTGCTGTTGGGTGTCACCGACCTTGCCATGTCCTGGCACCCAGCACTGCCTTGGAGGCACACTTCCTGCCCTCTTCTGCTCTGTTTCCATAGATGCCTCATCATCATTAGGGTAGCGATTCACCCCATTGGCCAGTTCCAGGCTCAGCGCGCCTTCCTGGAGGCGGTCATGTGACCCAATTTCCATCTGGCCTCCACTTCTGGGGCCATCCACCGAAGTGACTTTGTGAACAGTCTGAAAGACAAAAATTGAGCAAGGTTAGATGGATTTTTGGAAACGATTAAATCTGCAGACATGCACTTTGAATAGCTTGTCAAAATGAAACTGGGCGTTAGCTTCGACTAGTCAATCCGGATTGAATATTCAGTGTTGGTGGCTTAAATCTGCATTTTTTGACATGTGTCTTGCAAGAATGATTTCAATGATTGACAAAAAAAAAAAGAAACAACAACAATGAAAGCAACATCATTCAGACTCCAATCCCTTCTTACTGGCTCTAATCCAGGATTTCCTTCCCACCGCTACACAGAACATACAGTGCTGCAGAGTCAGGTCAATGAGGCTAAAGAAAATCATTCTTCAATGAAGTGGATTCACAAAAGGTAACATAGTTATGTGTGATCTTGGCCTAGAACTGTCTATCAGATCAGCTGGGCTATGCAAAACAATGCATGGAAGAAGGGAGAATGAAGTGTGCACTGAGGAAACAAGCATACTAAAAGAACAGTTAAAAGTAGGTACCAATTACATTATAAGAAGTTTGTATAGCCCTTGTGACTGAATTTGGGGTGGTAAAAGCCTTAAAAGGAGTGGTCTGAAGAAGTGAAATGATTTCAACAGTTGAAAACAGGTAGTGGCATTTAAAATGGGGCTGCAAAGCTCAGAGTTCATTTATGCAAATGACAATAAAGGGAATCAAGTGATCAAAATATATGACTGAGGTATCTAGTAAATACACTTTGTGACTGAAAATACTGGTTCTTCAAAAACAATTTTCAAACCATAAGAGGCTGACAAGAAAGGAAATTCGGGTGTAATTTGATTTTCATCTGGCTCAAATTCTTTGCACATTTAGGAAGTGAGAATATAGATCTAAACTCGATACTCGATGATGCCAAACCACTGTACTCTTTCCCATGATAGGGAAAAGTGATGTCTTTTTGCATCCAACATGTAGGGTTGTGTAGGGTTCTTTCAAAACAGTTTTTGTTATGTTTGTTACATTTCTTTTCTGTGATCTTCACAAAAAATCTTATCTTCATCAAGTTACAAATGTTTTATTTTTGCACACATGAAGACAACTAAATACAGGCCCAACTTTACCTTCCCAAATCAGCTGGGAAGAAAATGAATGACTGTTTTTGCATTAAATACTGGACCATGCATTTGCCCAGTAGGTCTATAAAGAGTATGCAAAAATACTCAAGATTAGCTCACTAAAGCTACATATCACACCTACTGTTAAAATTGGGCTAGTTACCCCATTGAAAGTTACATGGAAAAATGCAACCACATCACTTGATCCAGTGTCAGGTTACATTTCCAAAGCATTTTGTGTATTTTAATCTTCTTGAAGCACCAGTTGGATGAGTTTGACGATAATCATATGGGCAACTAAACTTAGTACTTTCAAACCCAGGTTTACTTCTAATAGCTTGTGGGTCTCTAGAGGAACAGCAAACAAAGACAATCCAAGGGCGGGCTGAGAAATCATTGACAGAGTTCATGTTGTGGCTGAGGGGTGCATTTAAGCATATCTACCATCCCTGGTGAATAGAAAACAATGACACTCAGCATAGTTGGCTTGTACACTGGGAGAAGCCAGTGACCTTTATTAATGACTTTGCTAGTATCAGTGTTCTCTGTCTGTTTACTAGAAACATAAGAGATATTCAAAAAGCAGCTCACATGCTCAACACTGCACACTGCAGAGAAGGTGTATTTAAATGTTAATCACAAGTGCAATGATTCTTTTCGAGAATCATACGCTGTCCTTTCCAAGAGCTACCCTACAGAGCAGTGGAAATGTATGTTTCCCTTACACACAAAACACTCTAACCTCCATTCAACTGAAGGTCACACACTCCAACACAAATGTTAAACAGTTACTGATTCAGACAGATCTGCACCACCGGGTTTTCTATCATCTCCGGCCAAATAAGAGAAAGATGATGGCTCCTTGTGGATCCATCAGTGTGTGACAGAAGAGGTGAGCCTGACATCAAGCTTCCCCATCATTTGAATATTATTGAAATGAGCCTTTGAAGTGGCTAATTACTGGACAGGCAGTATGCTGGGGTCTTTTGAATCCACCTTCTGCGATGTGTGTCTGGTGAGGGTCCCGGGGGGGGAGGCAATAGTATTGGTAAGAGGTGGTTTGGGGTTTGAGGGTGGTGGTGGTGAGGAGGGGGGGTCGGGGGCGGTGGTGAACAGCCGGCAGGCAATACGTGAGAGGCCCCATGTCTGCACTATCAGTGGCATCAGACGGGAAAGAGGAAGGGGGGGGGGCTGGGGACTGTGCGTGGCAGTTATGAGAACTGCAGTGTTGAAACAGAATGACTGCAACACTGCACAACCTAACATCCCATAATCACGCACACGGACGCTCTCTTTTCCTCTTTTTTTCTTTTTTCTCACAGTTGCATATGCAAAAAAACGCCGCCACAGGAAAGTCACATGGTTTAAAGCACCTCAAAGTCGGCACGCTGAGGAGAGGGACTGAGCCCAGCGCTGCCGGCGTCTATCAAACACTGCATCAGGGTGCAAAGTGAGACACCACCGATACACCTGAGCTTTGATTACACTCCACCGACTTATGTAGTCCAACATATGCGCCTCGACGTTGACTTTCCACCTATTTTCGCACATCCAGCCACACACACCACGTGCTTTGACAAATATTTACAACGAGAAAGAGCCTCCCCTTTTAGCTCAAGTCTCATCATGTCAGTCCCTTTTGCACACAAACTGGATTCTACAGAAAGCAAAAAACTAGAAAACATAAAAAAAGAAAAAATCACGTAAACACACCCGGCCAGTTATGATCTGGTTGAACCTGACAGACTGGGAGCCCTTTGATCAACCTTTAAAGCGTAGTAGCAGAGCAATGCAAGGGTGATTTAAAACTGACACTGCACACAAAAAAAAGCTTTAAAAAAAAAAAAGAAGCTCTCGAGGGAGGAGACAAAGCGTGTAAAGATACTGGCGGTACTGAGGGGGTTAAGTTCGGCTTCTGAGTAGACAGCTGAACCTAAATCCCAGATACACAACACTCCCAGTCCTCCCCTCTTGTCCTCCTCCTTCCCCCACCCCCTTCCTCTCTGTGCCGAGCAGGAACACCGAGCAGATATTGTGACAATATGAAGCCGGCTGAAAGCCCGAGGAGCGACCGGGCCGGCCGGCCGGCTGGCAGCAGCGGCGCGTACTTACGTGGTCCTAGACGTCCAGACAGAGCCGCTAGTCAGAGAGCAGAAAGCAGAGGAGGAGACAGACAGGAGCATGAGAGTCGCTTGCCGGCCGAGCAGCTCATGAGCGATCCGGCCGCGGGTCGGCGGCGTGTATTCCTTTTCTATCCTGTCCGGCCTGTGCCTCCGCGCACAGACAGAGCCAGCCGCAAAACACACATGCATGCAGTCACGCACGCACACACTGCCGCCCACACGTACGCAGCACACCTCCCCCAAACACGCCGCACGCGTTCCTCATTCTCTCGCCTCTCCTTATGGCCGATGCTTTCTGTTCTCTCCTTTTTCCTCTCTCATTATCTCTGTCTGCTCCTCCCTTCCCTTTTTCAATATCCTCTTTCTTTCTCTACATGCAGTCGGCTTCTCTTCACAACCCCCACCTTCCCCTCTCTCTCGCTCGCTGGCTCTCCCTCCCTCTATTCCCCTCCCTCTCGTGCAGCCTCTCCCTCCATCTCTTCTCTCTCTCTCTCTCTCGTCACTGTGTGCAGAGCGAGAGGCCATTATCTGAGCCACAGCGGGCACGTACGATGGAATGGAGGAGTGTGCAGTGAGCAGAAACAGACAGAGCGGTGGGGGATAGTCGCTGGTAGCGGCAGCCTAGGAAACAGCCCAGTTGCAGCAGAGCCCTTAGCAATGAGCAAACCTCTCTGTGTCGCCATCCACGCCCTTCAACGCCGCTGCTGCTGCCGCTGCAGCCGCTGCAATAGATAATGCTGCATACGCTGCTTTAGCTTGTGTGTTTGTGTTTTGTTTTTTTTGTTTATCCACA
>CAESWR010000276.1:271279-282772 GCA_903171835.1 Mullus surmuletus | reverse complement strand
TTTGGAAGGGTTAAAGCCATCAGTAAATTATGGAGTGGAGTCCAGCTACTGGGAGCAGAGGGGGGGTGGGGTCATGCAGCTGGAGGTGAGGGGTTAAGGCTGACCACTGGTTGGTAGGGATGCTCCTGGAAAGCTGGAAAGTCATGCGGATTTTGACATTTCAACATGTTCCTGTGATGTCACAAAGGCCTCTCCGAATAGATGATGTGGTACTAAACATTGATAATAAGATTCTTTATTCATTGCTTCTTTTTTTTTGACCATGAAATTCTCTTTGACAGCAGTCCCCTTTCCCAGCAGCGCGTGAATAATCATCAAATAAAGAATCTTTAAAAAACCACTTACTTTCCAATCATTCACTGAGATCCTACAAATAATAAATGATTTGATGAAACTTTGAACGAGAACCCAGAACACTTCAACCACACTCCGAGTCAGCCTTCAAACTGTACGTAAGTAATGTAAGTATTTAGTGTATCCATGAATGTATTGCATCATCACCTCTGTAAACACTCCACTTTACTCATGGTGGAACAAATTAGTGCATGACGGTTAGTCCCGAATCAGGTTCATCAAGGTTTACGCAACATTATAAAGGAAGATAAAGCTCTGGCTCTGAATCACTGCTCCTCTGTGTGACATCTGGCCGCACACGACGGAAGCAGCGACACCTGCTGACCGTGTGAGGGCATCTCAGCTGACTCTTGACAGGCACGAGTGGGATCTTTAAGACCCAGGCTGTCCTTTGCTGAGAAAAAAAAAAAAAAGAGGATTTATGTGGCACAGTGGTGGCGAGGAGGATGGAAAAATGATGGAGAGATGCCTTGGGACAAAAGTGGAGCAGACTGCTGGTCATGATTTATACATTGGGAAGGTTCAGATATCTGCGGCATGTGGTTTAGGAGGTCAACAGATAGAAACCAGACAAGAAATGTGCAATTCATTTAAAGCTCTGTCAAAATAGCCATAAGGACTATGGGACGCACCGTAACAGCATCGTGTTTAATGTTACATTGAGTAGAAAGCCTGTTTAAATCACTCAGAGCAACATAACTGGGGAAAAATATAACCACAACACTGCTGATAAGTAGTTTTCCCCAATGAGTGGTAGCTTGTTGACATGTTCATCAAGTTCCAAGTCAGTTTAGCCAATAATATTTTGTCTGTCAATGGACTTTTCTGCCAAGTGGGCAACACTAGTATTAATCAAGAAATACCAGGAGACCAATGTGTTTTGATCGTTCATTTTCCTAGACCGACCAAATACTGGTTACGGGGTAACTTCACCTTTCATGTGATTCCCCAGAAAGATTTTTTTCTTCAAATTTGAGATAACTGTTACAAATTGGTGCTATATGAATGGAATTAATCAGAAATCTATGAGGGGCTCGTCCGCAGTCAGCACTAAAGATCTGATCAGCAATCAGTAATGAAGAACCACATTTAAAGCAACACAAGTAGATTAATAAGTGTTATCACTCAGGTTATAACACATCAAATCTTTATTTTCATTTTTTTTTTTAACACCATTATCACACTCCATTGGAGGCTGTTTAACAAACACAAATAAAATGCTGTAAACACAAAATGCAAATCTTTGTCCTCTGTCTCCTGAGGTGCGCGACCATCATACAACAGAGCATCATTCTTCCACCACCGGTTCCTGAATATGCTGCCGGGCGGCGGTTGAGAAAGAGAGATCAGCTATACGTGTCACATTAACTCTCCAGCTGCTTTATTCAAACCAGCTCAATTGCCATGGTGACATTTTTATGTGATGTTTACATGTTTTTTTAAATAGATATATTTGGAGTATATAGTTTCTCTGCTAGGAATATGTGGATTGCTTTGGACCAAATCTATACCGGATCAGAATTTTTTTTGTCTCGATTCTCTGTGGTCAGGAAAAAGTATCAATACTGTTGGTCGACCTTATGCAGAGATAAAGCTTTAAGAAATGGGAAGGACGGTATGGGAATAACAAACAGTGAACATGTGATATCTTACTATCCTTTAACCATTACACAATCATGTTTTGCTCAATAAATAGTCATTTAATTTGAATATAAGTGAGGAATGCATTCGTGAAATCCTTCCAGAAACCTTTGCGGTGATCAGTAGCTCAGATATTTGCACATCCCACCTTGCTTGTATTGAAATGTTCGTACCAGCGGATGTGAAAAGTGCACCATTTGAGGACGGCTTCAGTGTCACATTCTAGTTCGTCAGTGTGCCGAATCCAGTGTAGCAGATAAAATCACATTACTGCAGTGAAAAAAAACATGGTAAAAAAAAGAGACAAAAAAAGGAAAAAAAGTGGAATGTAAACAGAAAACACATGTTGGTAAGGGGAAATACAAAGACCAAATATGGGAAGAGGCTATTGGATAACAAGGACAGGCTGCTATAGGAACTCTGTGTCCTTTTCTTGGACTGGTTTCTATTTCTGCATTACTTATGTTACAGGGATCATTTGAAATCTTTTTTAGAACAACATTTGTATGTGTTTGACTTGACATTGGTTAAAACGTTCTCTCATTTGACTAGTGCGTTGTAACAGTCTCCAGCACCCACCCATTTAGACATACACATCATCGATGGTTAAAACACTGTTCAGTCGCCATGGTGAAGGTAGCCAGATCAGTTTCAAAGCGTTACACCAAGAGCTGAACCAGCACATCACCTGTTTGACAGGGCGTGGATGATTTCTCTAGCAAAGGCCTTGGTTTGGTTGGTCAGGGTTGGGTTTTGGCTGGGATTTGGTTGGGCGTGGCTGGGCTTGACTGGGGTCGGGGTTGGGATTTGGTTGTGGTTGGGTTGGGTTAAAACAATCAGTGAAAATGCTATGTATATCTTTAGAAATCAATAAATAGGCGATACTGGTTTGAGTCTGGTTTGATGTGGGATCGGGTTGGACAGAGAAGGGCTTTGCTATGATGACTTCAAAGAGTCTGCACAAGCTTGAGCGCAGTAACTGGGTCTTTTGCTTCAACAGAGGTTTCTATGTGGGATGGTCCATTCTTTAGTGCTACAAGGAGCCTCCAATTGGTCTAGGTCAATCCTGAAATGCATGTAAACAGGAAGTGTATCGACTCCCCTTCACCTCTTCACATCACGCCTCAGTCTCATGGTGGTTTGGTTCCAGGTCACACAGAGCCGTGGCCTTCATGTCCTGACCTGGAACTTCCCAGCCTTGGTCATGTACTTGATGCCTTTGAAAGGTTTATACTTCTCACCGTACATGTCCAGACGATTCACCTTCAGCCCTGGTGAGAAAACGATATCAATCGTTATTTATGAAGCCTTCTTCCGAATCCAAACAAAGAAAATAACAAGGCTGATTGAGCATGTTAGCAGTTTTAGATGATTGTGAAAAAACCCTCTGAATTGCTGTGCAAATAAAACACCCAGGTTTATTTCTCTGTACATGGCATATACAGGAATCTTGAGGCTAATTTTAATACCTTTTTAAGACTTTTTCAAGACCTTCTAGATATTTTTTCATAGCTCGCCACCACTTCAAGTAATACCTGTTTCCATCAGTGACATCTTTAACTTAACAGTTTTAGTTTACGATAAAGACTGTAGACCACTATCATTCAGCAGAATTACTCTAAATTTCCACTTGCATATGCTCTGGCGCTCTCAGACAATTTACAAACCCATAATAGTATAGTTTATTTTTTTTTATGTTACCGGTTCATATTTGTTTTTTAATAAATGAATAAATTCACACACTTTCACAATTTTTGGGGGGAATCAAACTATTACAGCTAATTCAGAAAAATGCCTTCAAAAATGAAAGACCTCATAAAGTGGTTCTAAGACATTTTCATACTTTTTAAGGGTCTTAATTTCTCCAAAATTGATTAACCAACTTTTAATACTTTTCAAGACCCCGTGGAAACCCTGTTGTAAGAAAAATCCGACACTTTGGTCTGAAATTCCGACATAATTATGCTACTCAGGATAATCACCACTACAGTTTGGCGACACATGTTTGAACCAACATTGTGAATCACAGAGGTGAGTGGAAACATGAGTAACTTTTTGAACAAATCGTACTTTTAAGAGTAAATCTGATGCAAAATACTTTTCACTCTTACTTGAGTATTTTTGTGAAGAAGAACTTACTCTGCAACTACACCCATACATTATTCTGTGTAGTGTCTGGAAATGCATGAATTTGTACATTATTTTTTAGATTTTTTCTTTATATACAATTTATGCAAGCAAAAATTCTTGGTTATGTGGCTGCTTTTCTAAAAACATTACAATTCACGTTGTGTAATCGTCACACTGTAAACATTCCCGCTGGCGAAGACCCCCTGATACTGTGCTTAATTTCATCTGAGGATCTGTGATTTATGTAGCAAAAGTTGTACATTTTGGAAAATGTGGCTGATTCAATGGCTGGCTCAATTATTTGATCCATAATTGCATGTTTAGAGGGACTGATCATTATTCATCTGCCTGGTTACATTCATGCTGTTACTGGGCAAATAAATCAGACATTACACAACAGTTACTCAGCATGCAAGTAGTTTTCTCTCCAAATACTCTTTTACTCTCACTTAAGTAATTATTTGGATGATTACCTCCTTCTTGGGATTTAGTCATATCATGATGTCATGGTTTATTCATTTTCTGTTCAGTTTTGAACACATTCTCGGTTATTTGTTTACTTGGATATTGACAATGTAGAGAACTGACATTGAAACTGTTTTTCTTGTATACTACAAAAATCATTTGTTTTTGTTTGTGTCTGTCTAATACAGCTGCACCTTTAGAAACACAAAAAAGATTTTTCCACAAATATTCATAATATTTGAGATTGTGTAAAATTTCAAGGGTGTCCGAAAGCTTTTTTTACACCACTGTCTATAGTCAGTTTAGGGTTTGAGTCGATTCTCACAGCTATGACTTGGATGTGATTCATCCAATAGTTTTTCAATACGATGTATTGGATTGATATCAGTTTGACTCAAAGAGGAACTGGACACAAATAAGATTATAACATAATAATGTTAAACTGTATGGGCTCTCCATCCAATTTTTCCCTTATCCTGAAATGATCTCGTGATGTCACATGAGTATGTGCATTCATTGTATTTGGCGCCATCTAATGGCTCATGTGCTGCTCTGCTGGCAGAGCCAAAGAGTCAGGAGGTTGTCAGCTGAGCAGGCTTTATGATGAGAGCTGCACACATGTGGAGCCAGAGGTCAACTGGTTGAACTTTTCCCCCCCACGTGCTTGATGATAAATTATTCAAGTAGAACAGGGTGCTGAGTGCATATGAGTGTTTGTACCCGAGATGGCCATCTGTTGGATCTTGAACTGGATGTTGATTGTGGGGTTCTCGTCAGGTTTGGAGGCCCCGGCCTGCAGACTCATGGTGCCTTTCAAGCTCGGTAGCTTCTGGGGATTGATCTTCCCAACATCCCAAGTCAACAACTGGAAAAAAATAAAGCAAAACACACACAAGATGTTTAAGTGACATTATGAGAAAAAATTTGTACAAAATCAAAGCACGGCATCAAAAACAAACATGTTGGCTCATTGTTTTCAGCATACAGTACATTCACAGAGACTGGGTTTTAAATACCTTTGTGACCGGGTCAAAGGTGTACGTTCCCTGGGACGGGTTAAGGTTGGCATTGAGCACGCCGCGGGGCAGCTGGCTGCTGACCAGGACCGACTCCACAGCCTTTCCCATCGTCTGTTTTGGACCCAATGTTAAGTCGAAACGCCCCTGCGAGCTTCCCTCACGGAAGGTGATGTTGTGCTTGACGTACACGGGGATCGCCACCAGGCTGAGCAGGAGAAGAGGGAGCACAACCTGAGTTTTCAAACCTCCCATTTGATGTTTTCTCGTGAGTTTCTGTTCTATACAAGCAAAGCGCCTCCTGTTTACGTGGCTTTGGTGTGAGCAGTGCACTTTCAAAGCACTCACTTTTGAGAGCTGACGTGATAGGAGAGGAGTCGAAAGTTTCCATCGGGGGGGATGAAGGAGAGGATCCGCTCGGCCTCCCAGCGCTTGAACCGAACACACGGGTGGAAGCTGACATCGTCCAGCAAACGAGGATTCTGGGAGAGTCAGGAAGGAAAAAGAAAATATATACGACAGAGATGGGATCTATGTTCCAGTGACCATTTACTCAAAATCTATTTCTTCTAAACAGATTACATATATTAGGGATTGCTAACCAGATTCTACACATTCATTATTCAAGTGAAATTATATTTAAATCATAAGAAAAATAGTTTTTAACATTACCATGAATGAGAGAGTGAGGTCAGGCATGCCAGTCAGTTTAACACACGCATCAATGACTCCTTGGATCTCCGCAGTGATAGTGGAGCCTGTGGAGAAAAACAAATTCAAGAGAACGATCTCACAGAGCAGTAATACACCAGCAATATCATCCAGGCTGACTGTGTAGCATCAAAGATGACTGTGTAGTAGTGGTAGCAGCAGTACCTGATTTATCAATGATAGCATCAATCTCCTCCACCACGTCAAAATAGGCCTCATTGTTGGTGTATTTGACTCCGGTGCGTCGCCATGGCACCACGGACAGCTGGCCTGTGGGCAGCTGCTCACCCACGTTTGTGCTGCCTGTGATTGACACATTGATCAAAGAAAGACTAAGATTATTTTCCCCACTTGGTGTTGCCTCTCTGATAGTACTTTTGATATCTTAGCTCTTGTAATTTCTTGTGAGAATGTGAGCAGATCTATGAGCTGTACAGCAGTGTTGAGATACTTAGCTTGAATGGATGTATTGTCAAAGTGCATTAAGGGTGGGAAATGTGTGTGTCAAACTAATAAAACAGGTGTAAACATACAAACAGAGGGTAAAGCAGGACAAAGCACCACATAAACCAAGTTATAGTGCAAGTATATATACAACTTTTACAAACAGGGAGTTCACCCTCTTACATTTACACGCTAATGGCGTTGGATTAATTATCCAGAGGATTTTAAGTGATAGTATTTCAAACCATCAGGCCTTACATCTGCACAATACAGCTCTAATAAAGTGTTTGCACTTTATGTCTACATGAAAGCTTTTTTGTTAATGGAAATGGCTAATTTTACACGTTATCAAACAAAAAAGGAGGAAGTCACAACCCTTTGAGTCACCCAGACCACTGTTCAGAGGCACTCACATGCTCTGAACAATGAAAATAATGAAAAACCAACAGAAGCCACATCACATATGACAAAGTAGGCCTTTAAATACCAAACGAATCCATTGTGTTTTGTGTATGAGGGGCATATGTGGGCATGTTGTCGTGTTGTACCTGTGATAGTGTTGACCATTGTTCGAAGGATGGTGGGGGGCTTGATAAGCTCTTTGAGGATGTTGGACTCTGTGGCCAGGGGAAAGCCATTGTCAAGCATCTCCTCCAGTAGCTCGTAGACCACTACCACATTGTCCTTGATGGCCGCCTCTGTACACACCCCAAAATAGTCCTGTGAAAACAAAACATGGCCTTGATTTATTTATTATAAATGACTAGGATCCTTCAACAGAGAAGTAGAATCCAAACACAAGTACTCAAAGACCATCAAAGACCATGAAATGACATTAAAGATGATTAAGACCTGGAATGTGTCGACGACTCTGTGAAGAAACTCGATGACAAAGAGCGGCGGCACCTCGCTCTGGATGACCGCCACAAAGTAGATCCGATGCCTGAGGACACTGATCAGGTAGTGGTGGGGTGTGGGGATCACCGGCGGGACGTTCTCCGGCTCGGTGGCGCGCTCCTGCGCCTCGAAGAAGTAGTCGCACACGGAGCGGCTGACCACGCTCTTCCAGTGCTTCTCCAGGAAGATGTCTCCTGAAGCGTTGACCAGGAACAGGCTGTGGATCATCTTGGAAGCCGGCTGAGGAGAGCAGGATAACAGAGAATCAATTTGAGGCTCTGGGATCTTTAATCAAATAAAAACAGCTGAGACTGTAACGCTTTAATTGATCTATGCCCGTAACACATAATGTATATTTAAACAACAGATGTAGCATAGAATTTCACTCTACTATGTATGTTACTAAATGTACAACAATCAAAACTATGAAACAAGTAGCACGAGGTGATAGGGGTGTCCCCAGCTGATATTGATATTGGATATCGGTCCAATATCAACAAATAAAACGAGTATCAAATTATATCGGCCTGCATCTAAAATCTCCAATGTAATCACTCAGATACAGTCAGTCCATTCCAGACTCTGCTCCAGCACTTCCACTTATGTTTAAGGTTAAAATGTATGTAACCCATGGTTAATAACAAGTGGGTCAGTTTTTCTCAAACCTACTGTTGCTGACGATTGTTTTGAGTAACATCACTTGATCAAGCCTTTTTACAACATCCAATACTACAAAATAAGTAATCAAAGTATGTATGCTATGCGCTGATATCATCTCGGGGTGATATCTGTATCGGCCAATACTCAAGGCTGCAATATCGGTATCGTATCCAAGTGAAAAAGTTCTATCGGGACACACCTACGGGGTGAGGAACATAATAACGACAACAAAAAGGGACCTGCAGACACAAAAGCGAACAATATTAATATTATGATCCATGATCTTTAAATTATATCTGATCTTGTCTAGACTTAAATATCTACATCCACTCTCCACACGGCCCTTCCAGTCACATGACACACTTCCTTCCCAGTGGATAAAGAGAGTTTGATGCAGTGAAACACACACAAAGATGACTTAAGTGAAGCCCCTGGTTTGTCTGGTTTTAATTAAAAAAATCAAATCAGTGCAAGACAATAATAATAATAAAAGTAATGGAATTTGTTTGACACAATAGGCCAACTGAGAAGATGAGAAGAAGGCCCGATGTATATTTGATGGCATAAATACATGAACAATTGGAGAAGAGGAGGAGCAGAGAACAGCCTTATCTATGAGTAATGAGGGCTGCTGGTGCGTGACGGTTCTACACTGCTCGGTTCTACCTGATCCAGGAGCAGCAGCAGCAGCAGCAGCAGCCGCCGGTGTTCCTCGGCTAACTTGACACCGGGATACTCATTAAATATGCGGCGAAGCGATCCCGTTTGGCGCGGATAAAGCCTCCTCCGCTGCAGACCAGCAGAAAGTGCACTCAAACGTGCTAAACTAGCGAAGCAACTCCGCGACACGGAGCTGGCAGCCCGAAGGCCTCCGTCTCCGTCTCCGTCTCCATCAGTGGCCGCCTCCCGCCTCCCGCCTCCCGCCTCCGCCTCGGTCTCATGACAGAGGAAAAGCCCCGTCACCCGCTGCCCGCACACACACACACACACACACAGGCTACAAAACAGCGCTTCTTTTCAATCGGCACTCCTATTTTTCGACGCGTAGTTGACAATTTCGCGCTACGTCCGACTTACCGAAGACCTATGATTAGTTTCCGTCTCGCCTTTCACCTTTAATCTCAGTGGAAGATGAGGCAGCCGTCGTTGCTTCCCCGTTAGGTGGATCAGCTCCTGCGTTAGCAAAGCTCGGCGGAGCGGAGGCAGCCAACCACAGAGCGAGGAAATCCCCAAATCCCGCCCATCGAGCGGAGCCATTGGTGGGAAATGCGGAAGTGGGTTGCGAGAGACGCCACTGTGATTGGAGTTGGTAGGCAGAGCCTCAGTAAACACCGATTCAGCTGCTCGTTGATTGGTGGAAATAGACGACTGGTCTGACATTTTGTTTCCAGTATCAGATTTCATCTTGTGTTCTTCATTCACAGTAAATACAGACAGTAAATGTGGCACAGAGGGAGGAAAGCTGAGAGGCTCTCTGAGAAAATGTGCATAGAAACGTTTTCTTGTCTCATGTAACAACCAAATCTATGCTTCATATTCACTCAAGATTAGAAGCAGTCTGCATGAATTAGAAATGGCTTGTAAATTAAATTTGTATAAATAAAAATTCAAAAAGTGCGAAAACAAGATTTACATCACAATTTCCTGTCAAATATTTATTCATCATTATCTAAAATATACATATTTTATCAAGAATATCGTTTGAGATGTATGTATGTATCTATCTAAATTATACATATATTGCATGCAAGCTCACAAATCTAATTATTTGAGTCAGTTGCATGACTTTGTCCCTTAGTTGCATGAATTAGGTCGTGAGTTAATGGAGAGAAAACAGTTCTGCCAGTGGGGCCATCACGCTTCACACTGAAACAGGCTGTTCCACCCTCTCGTCTGGCCCACACCCTGAAAATAAAGTTTCAGCGCACACAGGCAACTCACAAAGGACAAAGCAGATTATTATTCAAATATATCCTGATGGTAAATATTAGCAGAGCAAACACTGAACAAAAGGATGCCTGTTCATAGCTGATTATCATGGACTGGATCTGCCGGATATGCCTTTTTGTAGGCATCAGATCTCCTCTTTCACACATGAAGATTGAGGAGAGAAAAGGAGATAACACACTTGTTTGCACATGTGCTTTTCAACATCAGTCCTACAGGGACATCTTCTGGCCACCAACGTCTGCTGGACTATTAGAGAGGTTATTATCATCAAACCATCTAAAGTTGGAAACATCTTTATCACAAGGAAGGAAGCTGTATAGATGAATTGCGTTATTGTTTCAAAATAAAGGTGGAATTCACACACACTTGCCAGGCTAAGCGGTGCAATTGTACAATATAGGGTGGCGCTATGGAACCACTCTGCCATAAATCAGACATTCATAAAGATAATGAAACTCAAATTGAATAAACTCAGAGATATGTTAATTATAATACATGTTTTTTGATGGGGTTGTAATTGTGCACAATATGAGACACCTGTCAATGTAATTCGCCTAAATTACAACACCTACACTACAATAATAATTAGAATGACTTTGATACATTACTCAATTTCGAGACATTGTCAATGCACATTTCAATCCTATCAATATCTCCTTAGAGGAATATTTTTTTTCTCCTTTTGAAACTTCTTACAAACCCCAAACGAAGACAGCGTTGTTGAATACTACTGTGCATAGGACTCCTTGTACCAGGTGACCTCAAATCAAGTTTCCACATGCTGCAGGAGAAGTCACAGCTTGTATGTGTGTGTGTATTCACAGTAGATCCTCATTGTAGTTTCCATGTCAAGCAGAATTAAATGCATCTTTAAAAACCTCAAGAGAAACATGAATGGCTCAACATAATTTATTTTCATTTTATGTTAAAATGTACAGAGTTCTTTGAAAGTACTTGCTAAGAAAGGGGGAAAAAAACGAATAAATGGAAATACATACAGGGACAGAGTAGAGTTGAGGCTGCCGAGCGCAAATCAACCTTCACTGTGTGCCCCGCTGTCACTCCTCTATTTATTTTGCGCTCTCTCTTAGCATACAACGCAACATGTACAATTACAAAGGATACAAAAAGGGAAGCGATATAAACAGACAGAAATATACTGAGCTCATTTGTACATGCCTCTTAAATGTAAGGAAATCATCCTATACACACACAAGTAAAAAAA